>JAJOZX010003498.1:365000-493771 GCA_023014485.1 Bathynomus jamesi
ATGGACAGTTCATCCAAGTCAAAACCTAGTGATTAGCCGCTGCAGCGTACGACATAGCTGAATCGCGGTACGAAATATTCAGCCGATCGTAGGTAGTCGTCACATCCTGTGAGATCAGATTCCTGCGTCGCTTCTTGGTATTTCCCTTGGAGGAGGATGGAAAAACTTCCACGGTTGGGTCAACGACATCTGAGTCAGTCTCTGACGAAGTTGAAATCACTAAAGCCCCCGTATCTTCTGCAGCTCCTTGTTCCTTCCTGGCCTTCTCCTGTTGTTCCTTAATCTTGTCCAGCCTCTTCCTTTTCCTAATCCCCTTATAGTGAAGCTTCATGTCAACAGGACCCATGCTGCAGGAATTTGGATCTTCACGCTGCATGTCGAGAAAGTGGATGTCCTCCTGATTCTTCATCATTTCCTTAGCCTGTGAATGAGCAATGTCCATGATCTCCTTCGCTATTGCCTCCTTGAACATCGCCTCCTTCACTCGGAAGGACTCTGCTTTATGTGACTTGTGCTTCACAAGCCGGTCGTATTCCTTGAGAAGGGATTCCATCTTCCTCAAGGCCGAATCTCGACGCATCATGGGGATTCTCGCTCTCTCCCAAAATATGAGACAGGCATCCAGGCACAGGTTCAGGCATTTAGTACGTCCAAATTTTTGCTCCTTTTGGTGGTAAAAGTACTTTTTGAGTACTTGCAACTGAGTTGGAAGGCCACTTGATGTGATGTTCGCATCCGTCTGGCAATAAGAAACACTTCTGTTTTCGCTCTGGTAGACACCTGGAAAAGAAAACAAACTAAATAATTCCACAGAAATAATTTCACATCGTAATTAATTTCATTAATTAAATAAAGAAAAGCAGTAACTGGGACTCCGAACATTGTCATAGCCGTTTGGCGGCATCGCTCAAGTCGGCGTACACAGCACGCTATCCACTACACCATCTAGGGAGTGGATAGCGTGCTGTGTACGCCGACTTGAGCGATGCCGCCAAACGGCTATGACACTGGTTCGAGTCCCAGTTACTGCTTTTCTTTATTTATAAAACTGATACGTGTACACTACGTTCTCTTTGACAATTCATTAATTAAATAAATTTCAATACCGCAGTAAAATTACATTAATTAGTATCATAAATAATTACCAGCTTAGTTGTCCAATATGCAACAGACTAATTAATTTCATGTAATATTAATAATAAATATCACTACCACAGTAAAATGACAGAAATTAAATAATAATAAATTTCAATACCACAGTAAATGAGATAATTAGTAGCATATATAATTACCTCCATAGTTTCCAATAGGCTATACAACACGAACCGCTCAAGTGACGAAGAAAACCGTCTTCACTGCAGGCAGGCGAGAAATGAACTGACAAAAAGTCGTCAAAGTTGGGGACCTCTAAATGCAGCGCGATCTGGTTCAAACTTGCACAAACGTGTTTTCTTGTTCTTTAGAATACGGAGAAACGTGTGGATTAAAACTCCAAGCTCATTTTTATTTTACCCTATAGGTATGAAACACCCTAATATATATATATATATATATTGTAAATTAATTTAAAGTCGCAGAAAAATTCTCAAAGAAGCATGATTTTATTTTATTAAAGGTTATAAAGAGGACATCGCTGAAGGTTATCCTTCCCAGGAAATGATTATTTGGAGGGACAGTTAAAGCCGATTTAATTTAATATGAGATTTAGTGGAATATTACCAGAGGTGATGAAATTATGGAATTAAATCTTTATAAGGACTAAATTTAAGAGCTTGAGATGATTTTAGAAATCTGTTAGCTTATACTTTTCGACTTGATTCATAGTAATGATTAAAATAAAATTTTAATTTCTGGTGATTTTAACTTGGATCCCAGAAAACTTTTTTTTTGTATGATGATGAAACGTTTATAAAATTTAATTAATAATTTATAATTCAAAAACATGAGTATTTCAGCGATGAAGATTTTACGCATTTCTATGCATTTCTGCTCAGTAACTTTCGATAAATATATTGGGGATATTAGAGGGTCAGTTACTTTTTTGGCACTATTTTACTATTAGTTTTAACTTCAATTTTACAGTTTCAAATAATAATGTGTCCATAAACAAATTAATACCTACAAATTTGAAAGACGACACGCTTCAAATAACAATCCTATAGTTAAGCTGCTGAAACTCAGTGAAAGAGGGTCTATGCAATATTTACTATAGGTTTAGTGATGTTATATATTGCGTTGACAAAGAATTCAATAAAAAAGTACAGTTGGGCTCATTATTCGTAGGACACTCTTGAGAACAGATAGCGACACCTGCATAATTTGTTATGTGTACTACAAACGGTTGTAACATTTTATAAATGAAGCTGGGATTTAGCGCTGATTGGTTGACTCACTACCAAATACCCTTAGAACACAATTATTTCCATTCATCACTCTGGTTTACATATTACTAAGGAAACATAAATGGATAATTAAATATAAATTCAAGAAGGAGATATATATTAACAATGAAGTGAATAAAAAAATGATCTTGTAAAAACCAAGAAAAAACCTTTGGACGTGATGACAGTGTTCATGGTATTGGTAAGCCCGTCATCATGAACTGAAGATTCAATGTATAAAAACAGAGCCGTTGGTAGGCATTATTGCGCCCTCAGCAAATTCCACATTGATTTATTTATTTATTTACATTTAATATTGAACATAGATTCAGATATTATTTTGTGTTATTACAAAGACACAGCAAAAAACCTGATATATAACAATATGTATACTGTATAGCCTCATTCTTTTCCCTCTGAGCCTCACCCTTTTCTCTCTCCCTCGTTAAAATTATTAACGTTGTTTAATATAATAAAACAATTAGCAACAGGAGCTCTGGGGTGGTGATCGAGGATGAGTCTGTTGACGATAATGCCAGCTTGTGATATACCAGCGTGGGATGCCAGCAAAATAAAAAAATTAGACTAACACGAACGTAGATGTAGCTCGTAGCGTAAACTAACCCACTTTTGTTATTCTTTATACTTTTTTTTTTCTCTCTCTCCTTATTTGCATGTCTGTAACTCTCTTTATTGCATGTCTGTAGTTTGCATGGTATGATAGTGTTTGAGTTAAGAATGTGTTGCATGGTTTGTAATGCGATCTTATTTTACTTCTTTTCATCTTCCACCCCTGGCGGAGTGGGCTCCGTCCTCTACCTCCCTATGGAGTGGAGGACCGGTCTGTAACTGCTGGAGGTATGTGTTGCTTTGAGTTAAGAATGTGTTGTTCTTTGAGTTAAGAATGTGGTGCATGGTTTGTAATGCGTTCTTGTTTTACTTCTTTTCATCTTTCACTCCTTTCCGACAGAGTGTGCTGCATCCTCTACCTCCCTATGGAGTGGAGGACTGGTCTGAAACAGCTGGAAGTATTCTCTTCGACTATTTCTCCGACTTGTCGGCAGTGGCCGGCGGATGGTGATGGTGTCTTTCTTTCTCTTTCTGAATGAATTTTAACCCACGAATGATGTTTTGCTGCTTACTTAATCCCTTATTCTCTTCTTTTAACCCCTTACTTTCTTCTTTCTCTCGGGCTAACCTTAGAGTGGATCTTAGGGTCTTTGTTAGCTTTAGCTTCTGTAGATCTGTAGAACATTGCCAGATTGATGGGTATCTGTAGGTTTCATGCGTCACTGCTTAGAATATCTTCCAATTGGCAAACGGACGACAGCTGAATGGATACTACTGGTATGACATTGTCATATCCGCAGCAAATGCTATTTCTAGATCAGCAACACTGATATCGTAATAGTCATTAAGAGAAATATTATTTAGAAACGAAATGTTTTGTGTTGAGGCAGCATCATAAATGTATATAACTGTTTTGTAATAATAAGTTCCATGTTACTTAAAAACTGTGACTCTTGTGGGTCTCTCACCTCAAAGGAGAGAATTACAGAAAATAAAACTATTAGGATGATTCATATCAGTAAACATAGAGCCATTTAAACGATGATATTTGACAATTTTGCAAAGTGATACACATTCATAAATACCATTATATATATACAAATTTAATATTTTGTCCAGCCACCGTTGATGTCTGTGACTTCCGGCAGTCGATGTGGTACAGAAGCAACATGATTATATATCAGCTGTTGGTTCTTCCTCAGCACCTCACACTCCAAAATGTGTGTTGTAAAAGCTGGTCCGTTGTTCATTTCCTCCGCGGGTTCCCACACATTTACAATATTGCCCATATATTCTCGATGGGATTCATATCACAACCCTTATTTGGCCAATCCAGAAGGTCGATATTCTTTGCTCAGAGAATCAGCGTGTGACGATCCGTGCTGTGTGAATTGGGGACCTGTCTTGCCTAAAAATCATTCGCTCAGGAAATTACAGAGCATATGCACGCACAGAAGCAAGCATAAACTTTTCGGAAATTTCTGTACTGGACTGTAGTAAACCTGCCTTCGATTTTCGTGAGTTCTCCTAACCACTACAGATGAATCCATCCCCACATGTTACAGGTGACGACCCTACGTGCCTCCTCATAGATATGCTCTTGAGTATATCAAGTATTATTTCTCCTTGAACAATGAAGATGGCCATGGGATGTGGCGGAAAAAGTCTTTTCGACGGTAAATATCACTCGTCTCCAAAAGTCAAGTCCTTTGTCAACATGTTGCTGAGCAAATCGAAGTCTAATTTCTCGTTGTTGCTGATTTAATTTCTCCTTGATAGCCGGGGACCGATGGTGTAACCCAGCTTCATGTAGCCGCCGCTTTACTGTCATTGCCGAAACATCAAGTTGCAATTGTTCCCTTTGGCAACAGCATCGGTAAAGGGATGGGCTTCGGCAACATCGCAGATCCTCCGATCATCCGCAGCAGTTGTCAGTCGAGTTTCCCCATTCTGTGGTGATCTTGTAGATTCTCGTCCTCTTGCCACCTCTTCAATATATATAAACAGTGTTCCTAGAAAATCCAAGTTCTCTTGCAATTTCTGTTTCACCAATTTTCTGATGATAATCCATTCTACATGGTAGTTGCTTCGATGAGATTCAAGAATACTGTGAGCTTATTCTCAGTTATCATACCTGTTGACACCTCTGTCATGATGTTATGTGGTGTCACGTGATATGTAAAAGTCAGGTGGAATTGTTGGAATGCGGAAACAGTTTGGAAAACGGTCACTAAGCTGCTACACCAGATGTTCCCAAACTTTTTTTGACATTACCCCTTTTGGTTAATCGCCAAATGAAAATTACTCCCATGCAAAAAGCACAGGAAACTTCATTTTACTGAACATGAGAATAATTATTCAAATTTTATAGACATAGTACTCGTATATTTCTATATATACAGTGCCTTATGTACAAGTTAAACACATATGATATTGGTCAAAGAATAGCGACAAGAACATTACATTGGAAGCAAAAAAAAACGCGTCACCACCAACTACTAGCCTAGTGCGAGGAATGCAACTGTTTCTGCTGAACTAACGCCTGAATTCTGGGTTCAGTTTCGCTGAAGGCGCAGCGTAAATCGCTTTCAATATGCAGCCGATTTCGCAGTTTGTTCTTTATGACCATCATTGCTGAAAAGCCTACCTCAGAACGATAACGTGTCGTAAAAGGCACCAGCACTTTCTTTGCCTCTTCAGCAAGCAAAGGATACTTATTCGCCATCTACCTTTGTTCAAAATGTCTTGATTTTTTTCTCTGCAAACTCAAATTTCAGAATAAGATCTTGCCGCACTTTCAGGAATTCTGCTTTCAGTTCAGGTGAGTCACTGCATTTCACGGCGTAATAAGTGAATGACCTCTTTTTTACATAGTATAGTTGCGTATTAAATATGCTTCTGTACCACATCAACTGCAGGAAGTCATAGATATGAACGGTGGCTGGACAAAGTACTAAATTTGTATATATATAATAGTATTTATGAATGTGTAACACCTTTGCAAAATTGTCAAATATCATCGTTTAAATGGCTCTGTGTTTATTGATATGAATCACTATAATAGTTTTATTTTCTGTAATTCTCTCATTTGAGGTGACAGACCCCCAAGAGTCACAGCTGTAGTGGTTCAACACTTAAGTGGTAACATGGAACTTATTAATACAAAACACTTATATGCATTTATGATGCTGCCTCAATACAAAATCTTCTTCGTTTCTAAATAATACTTCTCTCAGTGGCTGTTTATTTCTATATCATTGTTGCTGATCTAGAAATAGCATTTGCTCCGGATCAGGCATGGGGACGAGGACTGGCCTCAAGCCTCGAGGCTGAGGCCAAGGCCTTCAGAAATCCACGAGACCGAGGCCGAGGACATACATTTTTCAAAGAACACGAGGCCGAGGCCGAGGCCTTTTTAAGGGAGCCCTCACGAGGCCTTAAGATTGTTAGGCTGAAGGTATTTGCACCCGAAACCCAGAAATCTGTACGCCAACATTTGTACGACGGAAATTTATACGCCAGCACTTGTACGCCAGAACATTTATAAGACTGGAAATTTATACGCCAAGCATTTGTACGACGGTAATTTATACGTTATACGCAAGAAATTCATGATCAGTTAATAAAATTGAATTTGAAACTAGGTAAGTTAAAATACAAATTATCACAAATTATGAAATTACATATTACAATAATTAAATGCATAATTGAAACTAGATTTCAGTTTATCAATTTAAGAGAAAATGTAACTAGCGATATACGGAACGAATGTCATTTAAAAAATCGGAGAACAAATCTTGCGAGTTTTTTCTCATTAATCTCCAGACCTAACCTAACCTAAACCTAACCTAACCACCTGTACTTATTCAATAACCATTTACCTACCTGTTAATCTTTAATGCGCTGTGATACATGATAAAATTTAAAATTCTTCAAATTGAAATCATTTTCAAAATATTTAAATAATGTTTACTTTTATTTATGTATTTATTTTTTGCACCTATGCTTATGTTTAATAAAAAATGAAGTCTCGGTTATTATCATGGGTAGATCGCATACTTAAGTCAAAAAAGTCCGGTAGAGCGCATACTTAAATTACCGTCGTACAAATGTCAGTCGTATAAATTTCCAGTCATATAAATGTTCTGGCGTACAAATGTTGACGTACAAATTTCCGCACACGATTTGCACCCAGAGGTATGATATTCAGATGCAAATAACAAATGCCGTATTTGCATCTCTGGGTGCAGATACTCACTTCTAAATCTTTTACGAATAAGCTCCTCCATGCTTTGGGAAGGCTCAACAATCTAGGCTAGCCTAGGCCTAAAGCTTTTCCAAAGGTAACCAACGGTAGCCTCACACTAGCCTGTATCTCTTCTTTTTTTAAATCCATAAGGAAAAGCAAGATTCTTCTCAAAATTAATAAACAAAGATATAACTCACTTTACTTACCTAATAAAAGGGAATTATTAAGCATTAAGCACGTTCATCTATCACGCGCGGCCACACCACAACACCGACACGCTGTGTGTTTACACTTGCCAGGTTACACGGTCAGACAGTTGCCAGAACAAGATTTCGTGGACACCATACATTGCCCAATAACTTTTTATTTCTCATTTCATGCAGTTCTTATTTCTCATTTTAATATACCCGCAATATTTCAAGTATTTATGATAATATGGAAAGTTATGATGTGAAGATGATCTAGCAAAATATTTCAAGATTGTATTAACTCAGTAAGTGTTGAACGTATAATTTTTGAATGGCTACAATTATTAGCGACTCTAGCGAGCATTGCAAACATAGCTACATTTGGAGATGCCTTATTTTTTTAAGTTTTGCATTTTTATGTATCTTGACAATAAGAAATTGTGGTCTTAAAGTCTACCAAAGATCATTAATGTAATTGTGGCTTGACTGTATGTGAAAGATGTTTCTGATGTACGGTAGGCCTATAGGTATGAAGTTTATATCATGCCATTACTATATAATTATATATACGATAATAATATAATAACGATAATATTAAGAATATATTTGTGCACCTGATATTTCAACATGTTATATCTGTAAATTGATTCAAGAGTATATTTGCACCTAATATTATCCATTATCAGACATTTTTAAAGTTATATGTATAATACTTTATATTATTAAAGTAAATGAAAAAGACGACAAAATTATTTGAAAACAATTTAACAATTTACATCTCAGTTATAATGCCGATATTAGCAAAATTATTGTTTGCATCCGATATTATATATTCATTTGAAATCATATTATTTAGAAGTTTATATGTTACAATTTACGACCGGTGAAAAACAAAATTATTGACGCTATTAGCTAGTTATCAGTATACCAGGTGGTATTCTTCTCTAGTTTGGCCTATTTTTTGTTATAGAAATAGATACAGTACAATAGTTTATACACATAAATAACACAAACACATTATTATATGAGCTCAGTTCAACTGATGGCCAACTGATAGATTGCTTTCCCACACTAGTTTTGCTACATTAAGTCAGTTGGTCTACTGGTGACTGACTGAATAATATTTATGTACCGAGACATATATAATATTTATGTACCTAACGCCACAGTGAACTGTCACTAATCCATTGGTCACCTAACTGAATACTATTTATCAAAGACTGCCGCCTGACGAGTCACCTGTCTGAATAATATTTATCAAAGTATGCCGCCACATACGGTCACCTGTCAGGTCATGTCCTCACCTGAAAATATCCGCCCCGAGTGCGCCCACCTGAAGAATCTCCACCCCAACCCGCTACCTGGGGTTGAAAATTACAGAACAAAACAAATCAGGATTCCCTAAGGCCTCACGAAAGTCACGAGGCCTTTCCATTTTTCAGCTGGCCATGAGGCCGAGGCCGAGGCCTGCAAAATATGCCCGAGGACGGCCTCGAGGCGGAGGCCAGGCCTCAGCCCCATGTCTGCTCTGGATATAACAATGACATACCAGTAGTATCCATTCAGCTGTAGTCCATTTGCCAATTGGAAGATATTCTAAGTAGTGACGTATGAAACCTACAGATACCCATCACTCTGGTAATGTTATAATGTTATTAAAATTTAATCAATCATTGTTTTTCATTCATAAACCGCCTATACAGTATATGTATTTTTATATATCAGGTTTTTGTTCTGTTTTTGTTATAAAAAAATAATATCTGAATCCATGTTCAATATTAAATGTAAATAAAAAATAAATTAATTAATCAGTAAATGAATACAGGGGGGTATGGGTGGTGCAAGTCGTAGAATTTGCTCAGGACAAAATAATGCCTACCAACGGCTCTGTTTTTATACATTGAAACTTCAGTTCGTTCAGGGTTGCCAATTCCATGAACACTGTCATCACGTCCGTTTTTTTTTTTTAGTTTTTACAAGACTATTTTTTATTCACTTCATTGTTAATATACTGTATATCCCCTTCTTGAATTTATATTTAATTATTCATTTATGTTTCCTTAGTAATATGTAAATCAGAGTGGTTAATGGAAATAATTATGTTCTAAAGACATTTGGCAATGAGTCAACCAACCAATCAGCGCTCACTCACTAAACATTCATTCATAAAATGTTACAACCGTTTGTAGTACACACAACAAAGCCATGCCAGGTGTCGCAACCTGTTCTCAAGAGTGTCCTAAGAGTAATGAGCGCAACTGTACATATTCACAAACTATAGCATATATATTTATTTACAGCTGAATTACTATACAGCGGGTCGACAAAAGTAAGTAAACACCTTTCGTTTTTTCTATAGTTATTGATTTGATAATAAAAGTCAATACATAATAAAAAATTTATTGAATCAATTTATTTAGAAGCTTGTTGCTTTCCAATTTGTATTTTGTAAAGTTGGCACACGTTCTGGCATTTCAATGATGAGCTTTATTATTTGTTCTTGAGGACAATCATCGCGGTGTCTATTTACTTTCGTCAATCCTCTCTATATGCTAAACAGCGTAATCAGGTTAGAATGAGCATGTAAGACCTTTGTATTCAGTTTATAGAGATACTTATTGAAGAGGCTATAATGTTGTAAACTAGAGAAAGGGTTCAATCTAACGAAACCAAATTGAGCAGAAAATGCATTTAAAGCAATATTAAATGATATTAAGAACAAGGATTTAGAATTAAAAAATTAAAGGTTGTTAATTCCTCATAGAAACAAAAGTTCTAAAATTTTTTTCCAAAATAATGTTAAATCAATAAAACAAAAGTCTGAAATTTGCATTACTAAGATTGAGGCAAAAGTCGATCCTCTTCAGATTAATGAAACATCTAAATTCGAAAGAACAGAATAGTATTTAATTACTATTTTTAGATAAAAATGTGGGTCTATATAAACTGTTACCGTGCATTGTATTATTTATAAGGATATAAGCAATGTTACGATGTTACCATTTCAATTAATGTTTCTTTAGGGTCTGACGATATTCACTCTAAGCAGCTGAATGGTCGGTGAGTAACTGGAGTCGGAAGAGAATCTTTATGTACGAATAACATTTGCAGTATCATACGAGAAATTAGAATTATACGAGGGCCATTCAGGGCCTCTGAGTTGATTGTTTGTACTTTCTTCATAATGTTCACCAGAATCACCCCTTTCATGTTCCAGAAGATGGTGGCCATAAACTTTCCTACAGAGGGAGCCATTTTGAACTTTTTCTTGCTTGGGGAGTCTGCGTGATGCCACTCCATGGATTGGCGTTTTGTTTCAGGTTCAAAGTGGTGTACCGAAGTCTCATCCCCAGTCACAATTCATGAAAGGAAGTCATCCCCTTCTGTCTCGTATCGAACCAACGACTCAGAAGCAATTTCTTTTCTTTGGCCTTTGTGATCTTCAGTCAGTTCGCGAGGAACAAACCGTGAACACACTTTTGAGTATTCCAGTTGCTGAATTATAGTATTCACACTTCCTTCACTAATTCCTAGCTCCAGTGATAGCTCCTTGTATGTGACGCGCCGATTTGATCGAATGATGCTGTTAGCACGTTGCACAGTGTGAAATGTCACAGCCGATGCCGGGCGAACGCTGCGTGGCTCATCATCGAGGCTGGCTTTCCCTCTCTCCGATGATCTCATACGTTTAGACCAGCGTCGAACTGCGCTTCGATCAACAACAGCATCTCCGTAAACGTTTTGTAGATGTTTGTGAATATTTCCAACTGTTTCCTTTTCTGCGGTTAAGAACTCGATAACATCACTGTCAGACGCCATTTTCGAAACTGCGTTAACCATCGGTTTTATACAAGGGCATTTAAAAATTGTTTTATACAAGGAGAGAAGGTTCACACAGGAAAAAATCTGGATATGTGAACGCAGAAAGTTCAAACTTACGGACCAAAAGACATTTCAGCCCCATTGCCTATTATTTAGCTAAGCAAAAAGGGTGGGGCGAAATATATTGAGTGCCCCTAGTAGATTCTTCTTTAAAGTTTTTAGCAAATAATCAGCAGCGGCCACTTGTCAAACACGACGGTTCACTGACATAAGGAAAAGGCTCTTTTTTCAAAAGTAACTTTAATGTACAGTGTCAGAAAAAAGTTCACCTAGAAGCACAATATTCCTAAAAAGAGCATAAAGAATACTAATACCTCATCCGGTCTCCGCGTCGAGGCCACCGATGGGGAATCTCACCTTCTTTGTGTCGCGAATTCAGCTCTCGAACGAGGCAAGCTATATTCGACACATGATGGAAGAAGTCATTGGTGAACACAGTAGACTATATTGATAGTTAATAAACTAATCATGAAATCTCCGAATTATAACTCATTTAAAGTAATAATTGAAGGTGTAAATGCGCATTTCAACCCGTATAATATGAGTCAATGGCCAGACGGTATTATTGTTAAGGCATTGTTAAGGCATTGTTAAGGCATTGTTAGGCATTGAATTACAAGTGAACAATGATTGCATATTAATTGTAAACTGCTATTTACCATACAACAACGGCAGTAATCTAGATGAATACATTGATTTGCTGTACAAAATTAAGTCACTATCAGATAACCCCAATTATTCTCACTGTATAATAATGGGGGACTTTAACGCACATGTGAACTCGGAATTCTTTGTAGAATTGGGTAACATGTGCGAATCGGCCAATTTAAGTATAAGTGATGTAGATGTATTAGGGTAGCTAGTAGTACTTTTACATACGTTAGTGATATTAGTGTACCACGAGGTGGATTGATCATTGTCTCACAAGTAATAATCTCACAAGTAATTTATCGAATTGTTAGAGTTCATATTCTGCATGATTTCCTTCTTTCTGATCATAGACCATTAGAAATATTAATTAACGTTACCAATTTATGCGCAACACGACTTAACAAGAACTCAATAGGTAAGAATAATCGCGTCGATTGGTCCAATGTTAATATGCAGCAGAGAATAAAATGCAAAGACAGACCAAGTCACCTCTTTAATAATTAGGAAATTTTGCACCTTGCCTGTAATGATCCTTGCTCAAATGATTCTCACTGTAAACTCATAGATAGGTATTATAGTAAGATAATATCCCTGTTAAGAGAAGCAGGAAGCCCCCTGATTAAATCTGACAACTATCATACTAAGATTATTCCTGGATGGAATGATTTTATTGCCCCCCTGAAGAGGGAATCGAAAGACGCCTATGATTTGTGGTGCTTTCATGGTAGACCCAGATTAGGACCAGTATACATGAATATGTGTAGAAGTCGGGCTCAGTATAAGGCGGCCATAAGGCGATGTAAACAGGACGAAGAGTCTATTGGAGTATCAAAAGCCTGTGAAGCTCGCATAAATAACGATAATAACAAATTCTGGAAATTTGTTAAGAATCAAACGGGTGTAAAAAATGTCCTCCCTCCGACAATCGATGGGGTGTCAGGGAAAGAAGAAATTGCAAAGCTGTGGAAAAACCACTATTCTAACATTCTTAACAGTGTGAGTAGGGATAATCTTAAGATAGATTGCAGCGAAACGATTGTGGGAGGGACAAGGGAAAATACTTTGATATCATTTTCTGAAGTAAAGAGGTTAATTAAAGTGTTAAAGACTGGTACTGCGTCAGGGGTAGATGACTTATCGAATGAGCACTTAAAATATGCAAATGACGTAGTATGTCTGCATATATCATTGCTCCTATCAGCCATGCTTGCTCATAGCTATATCCCTGCAGAGTTCATGAGGGTATATATCTTGCCCCTGGTCAAAAATAAGTACGGAGACATTCTGTCCAGCAATAATTACAGGCCTATTGCTGTCGCTTCCTGCTTCTCGAAATTACTAGAAAAACTCTTATTACTTCGATTAAATGATTTCCTATGGACATCTAAACAGTTTGGCTTTAAAAGGTCCCACTCAACTGACCTGTGTATCTATGTACTTAAAGAAACAATATCTAAATACATTGACAGTAATTCAACCATTTATAGCTGTTTCCTAGATATAAGTAAGGCATATGATAGGGTGAACCACAATATTTTAACTAGAAGACAGGAAGGTTCCCATGTACAATTGTACATGTTAAATTTATTGAAATTTTGGTATTCCCACCAATCTTTTACTGTTAGGTGGGCAATGTACTATCCGAGTGTTTTGGCTCCTCTTGCGGGGTGAACAAGGCTCCTTGCTCTCCCCTATGCTGTTTAATGTGTATATTCACGGATTAAGTGTTTCACTTAATGAGGCACAGTGGGATGTTGTGTAGATAACACAAGATAAATAACTTAGTTTATGCCGATGATATGGTGTTAATAAGTCCCACTGTTAAAGGTCTGGATCGGCTACTAAACGTCTGCGAAGTGTATTCGCAAAACATGATATTCTTTTTAATGTTACAAAAACTAAGGTTATGCAATTTCATCTAAAAGCTGTAATCACCAGCTGATATAAGGTTTAAAATGAATGGTGAAGTAATTGAGGAAGAACAAGAGTTTAAGTATTTCGGTCAAATTATTACCAGCTCCTTCAGTGATGACTCGGATATAAGAAAACAATCTCGAAGCTGTGTACTAAAGCGAATATGACCATAAGGAACTTTCGATTGTGTATAAGTGAAGCTAAAGACACCCTCTTTCGTACTTTCTGCAGTAATATATACGGACAGCAACTGTGGGTGAATTATAAAAAAGGTTCTGGCAGAACCTTAAATTTGCTGTACAACAGGTCTTTTAAACTCTTACATCAATTACTCCCGAGATGCTGAGCTTCGCAAATGTTTGCAACCCGCAATGTCCCGAGCTTCCCGGAGGTAACAAGACGTGCTCAACACAGTCTAATGCAAGGGTGGGGAACCTGCGGCCTTTTGGGGGTACTAGTTGCGGCCTTTTTATTTATTATAAAAACCCTCACGTATTATCAAGTTTGATTTAAAATTAGTAAATATGTAGATTGTAGACTAAAATATGACATTTTGTTGTACTGTATATGTTAAATAGTCAGCATGCGGCCTAATAGGGTCTTGGTTAAATGAAATGCGCCCTAATAGGGTCTTGGTTAAATGAAATGCGGCCTTCCAATGAAAAAAGGTTCCCCACCTCTGGTCTAATGCAAAGAATTAAAAAATCAACCAACCCGATCATCCAAGGTATCCATGAGTCCTGCCATTTATCATCTAACCTATGGACTTCTTGGTATGAAAACGTATGTCTGTAGCTCCACTTAACTTCGACATTGCAGTATTATTTCTAATGAATTGTATATTAAGGCGGATCGAAAATGAGGTTTTTAAACTTTTTTTCGAAATTCAAATATGGCTAGTGCGGAAAATATGTGGGTGATATAGATAATGACTGTGCATAAATATTAGTCCTGCGAAATTATATCTTCAGGTGCCACAAAGCCGTCGAAAAAAGTGAAATATAATGATTTTCTTATATTCTGCATTAGTACAATAACTGAAACTTACTTGTTATTATTATATATTAAGTGTTCCAATTACCAAAATAGTTACTGAATTACGCAGCTCTTAGTTTATTTAGATCAATGTTCTTTTGATTAATGATCTAAATAATCCAGAACTCACCACGAGGAGGTGGCTGCGTGTCGAGCTCCACCCATGCCCTCCCAACCACCCATCCTTGCGCATGTTTTTTTCTATTAACGTTTTATTTAAACTTTATATTCAGCTTTACTTTCGAATGATGGCATTTTTTTACGTGACTGAAGTGTTGATCTTATGAAGCCATCTCGCGCGTTCAATCCAAATACTTTTGATGATGCTTCAGTCACTAATTTTACCATTCTTTCTACTACTTGTGTATGACAAGGGAATTTCTCGAATGGAGGGGTACTCTTGTTTTCTATGAATTCTTCAATCTCATTTTCTGTCAGGTGTCTTGTCACAGGTGGTTCAGTGACAATGCATTTTTGCCAATTAATTAAATCAGTATAATCAGTAGCTTCAAATTGAATAACAGGTACTGTGAAACGCCTCACAACTTTTTCCTTATTTGTTTGCCTTGCTTTCTTTATTCGCCTCCACGCTAATTCTCTTATGGCGCTGCGGTCATCATGAATCATTGATGCTAGAATATTTTCTGGATTTGCAAAAAATGCATTTCTTTGTATGACAGGGTTTACAATATCCTTTACTTCGTCATTCAGTGTTCTTGTTAGTTCAATAGTTTTGAAAACATGTTTTGAGCCATTGACAAAAGACGTACTTTGCTTAATAGAAAACCACATTGGGATGTAGACCTTCATTATAAAAGAAGCAATGTTCATGAGGTTCTCAGATGGACTTACAGTTGAAACGTATAGACGAAGCAAACGATTTGCTGTAGTCAGCCATCGTGAATGTGCCATTTTGCCTGGACTACGATGAGCAAGATCTGGAGAGCAATATCCCTTTGTTATGGCCTGATGAATATCAATTAGATATTTTTGGTCGGTGCTAAGATCTTCACAGTCTACAGTTGGTTCCTCAGCATCAATCCTTTCAAACTCGACAATAGGAAGACTCTCACAGTTCTCTAATTCCCTGCCAATAGGACCGGTGAATCCGCGGGGGCCAGATGTTTTTCCATCCAGCTTTGCAACTAAATGGCGTAATGGCAATTCATTGGCATGGAGCTGGCACACTAAATGTTGAACTGGCTTCTTCAGCTTCAATTCTATAAGCCTTATAACGCCTCCCTTTTCTCGAGTGTTGACTGCTGCACCATCGCATCCAATGGCAACAAGGTTTTCCAGGTTCATGTCATTATTTCCAATATACTCAAACATTCCTTTACATATTTCTTCAGCTGATCCAGAATTCACAGAATAATGGCCCAAATAATCTGAACCAGGTTCTCTCACTAAAGTGATATGTTCTTCTGTTACCTTCTTCTGATATACTTTGGACTCTTTTTTTTCTTGGAAGAGTGTAGAATCTTTTCGACCATCAAAATAGATTCCTCTGATTGGGACCTGATTTTGATCTTTCATAATTTCTGATCTCTTCTTTTGTCTTTCTCTTCTGATTTTACTCCTATCCACTACTTCAGATGTATTGTCAATAGAAACTTCTCCAATATCTTGCAATACTGCACTAACAATGAATGCTGCAGCTCGATCTGAAACTGCAGTCCTGTCACAAGCAGTAGCCACTGAAGGTCGATTTGTAGTTTTCCTTTTCTTGAATAATTGTTCTTCAGGTTGTTCGAGCTTTCTCTTCGAGCTAACTGGCTCTGGAAATGTATCGTCTGATATTTCGCCAGATTCACTTTCACTATTTGATGTCGATGATGATAATTCAACATTTGTATCCTGCAATTTCTCCTGTGAAGATTCTTTGGTGAGCCTCACAGCTTCTTTTTGCTTTCTTAGCAACGTAGATGCTTTTTTCTTTGAGAGTGTAATATCTACTCTATCAATAAACAGTTTTCTTTCACTCCTTTGATCTAAGAGGAACGTCACTTCTTCCTTTGGAACCGTTTTTTCTTTGGGACAAGAACATTGTGTTAGTACTTTGCACTTGCACGCTGCAATGTCAAAAAGTTTCGTGTGTGCTTCTTTTTTGAACATATCAATCTTTGCTTTGTAAGCTTCAGAATTTTTTCTGCTTTGGTATGGCTTCATAATGACACGATACTTTTCGTGGTAGCTTCTGAACATTGTTTCAATTCGCCTGTCTGACAGAATTGGGACGGAAGCACTTTCCCAAATTGTTTTCAATTTATCAACAACTTTTTCTAATATTTGAGATATTGAAGGATCTTTATTAGTATTCTGTTTCAAATCGTTTCTTACAAACAAGTAATATTTAAAAACTCCTTCGTATGTAGGAAGATTCCTGTGCCACAAATCTTCCCCCATACCAAACATGGGCACTCAGTTGAGGCCCTGGTTGATTTTGCACAAACTCGAGACATTTTGAAAGTATACAAATCTGAAAAAGAAAGAGCTAATATCAATTATACGTTAATTTCAGTTAATAGTACATGGCAAACTTAGGGCAACACAATACAGAAATGCAAAATATATAAGAAATATAGTTTAGACTCTCTGAGTAACGCCAACAACAGAACACCCACCTGCTACGAGAGCGACAGCTACACTGAACCGAGGTACTCACGTGACAGCTGAGTGAGCTGACTATAGAAAACTGTTTTTAGAGAATAGAAACTTTTTTTAAAGGTTGACTGAGCTATTTTTATACAAGTGTGAATAAATTCTTGTCTATTGTGCATCGTGGACTCTTCTGTAATTATTGGTTAAAATCTGCTTTTTTCAATTTTTTTCAATATTGAAGGTCATTGTGGCACCTGAAGATATTAATGTTATGATTTTAAATTTATACCAGCTTATTTCCTCACTACTCCACACATTTTCCACACTAGCCAATTTGAAAATTCGAAAAATGAGTTTTTCACTCCGCCCTATTGTATATATTTCTATCCTTTGTATATGAACTGTCATTGAATTAATAATATTTGTCATATGGACTATAGTCTGTCAACCAATAAACCTTTTCATTTTCATTTCATTTTCATTTTCATTTCATTTTCATTTTCATTAATCAGTAGTCACTGGGTTTTGTTTTCGAGATTTTATTACTGTCAGAAAAAAAGATAAAATATCCAAACCAAATAAAAATAAGAATATTACCAATTGTTAATTTTTGTATATAATTTTTTTTTTTTTTTTTAAATAAATCTGAAAGTATTTTAATTCATACCAATGATCAGTTTCCTTTTGTATTTATCTAGTAAAATTACGCAGTGCATTTTTAGCATAAATTTTCGCTAAGTGTTGAAAATAAACATGAGCACGTACTCTGCGTTTCAGGGTTAAAAAGCGCCACGGCAACATAGACATACACATAGACGCGGCGCTTTTTAACCCCGACACGCAGTATGGTTTCTACCCTGAAAAAATTTTCTCCTCACAAAAATGTGTTGCCTTAGTTTTATTCTACAATATATATATATATATATATATGATGCAAACCCACAAGGAAAAAGAAAAATGATTCCAAGGTCTTTCGTGTATTCAGAAGTACACCTCGTCAGGGAATGACAAGGTGTACTTTTGAACACGAAAGGCCTTGGAATAATTTTTTTTCCTTGTGGGTTGCATCATTCAGTCATTTCACTTGCTTAATTGTGAAATTCATCCCATATATATATATATATATATATACACAAACTCAGAATGGTCCCCTGATATATTCATTGGCGTGCGGTGGGTACGTCTACAGGGTAAGCGGTCCTGCGTGCGAGCACACGTACTATTATGTACAATTTATATATATTATATAATTATAGCAGCTAATGATAAACTTCATAACTGGCTGGTGTGTTTGTATTGTAGACTATTCAGAAAAATACGGTACTGTCTTAAATATCTTTGATAAGATTTTTATTAGGGTAGGCGGCGCTTATCTAGCTCATTTCGCTTACCCTGAATTAGTATTTATATTTATCAGACAGTAGGCCCCTTAAATGAATATAAGAAACCCATATATATATATATATATATATAATATAATATATATATGTTTCTTGTATTCATTTACTCTCTAATAAATATAAATACTAATTTTTTATAAAGGTAAAACATAAATAATGACGATAATTATAAATATAAAAAATATATTTATTTCACAAAGCTTTACATGCTAACAACAAATTTTAAAATCAGATCGTAAATATATTTTCATTATATTGTTATTACAAAGAAAAGTATGAGTACAGAGTTGACAAAAAAAGTTAATCACCAATCATTTATGACTAAAATCGTATGTAAGATTAAATTAAAAATATTCATTAATGAGAAAAATACGTTAATTGTAAATGGTCAAAAGAAATAACTTAATTTCGTTCTTCAAATAATACTAAATTATCATTCTTGTTTTAAACAATATAAATAAAAATTATAAAAATAATATTATGATCAATGGTATTTTTTGTGGATTTTGCCATGTCCGCTTCTCGCATGGATAGCAATTCCGCTACCAACATGTTTAATTCCACTGTGGATATCATGTCCGCTTCCACCATGGATACCATGTCCACTTCCAACATGGATACCATGTCTGCTTCCACCATGGATACCATGTCCACTTCCAACATGGATACCATGTCTGCTTCCACCATGGATACCATGTCTGCTTCCACCTTGGATACCCTGTCCGCTTCCAACATGTTTGATTCCACCATGGATACCATGTCCGATTCCAGCATTTTTAACTCCACCATGGATACCATATCCGATTCCACCATGTTTAATTCCACCATGAATACCGTGTCCTATTCCAGCATGTTTAATTCCACCATGGATACCATGTCCTATTACAGCATGTTTGATTCCACCATGGATACCATGTCCTATTCCAGCATGTTTGATTCCACCATGGACACCATGTCCGATACCAGCATGTTTAATTCCACCATGGATACCAAGTCCGATTCCAGCGTGTTTAATTCCACTATGGATACCATGTCCGTAGCCGCCTCCATAACCTTTGATGATGCCATGAGGCTCTGGGTCAGCAACGCAGATGACGAAAACAGCAACGAATAAGGCAATTACCTAAAACCACAAAAAGTAAATAACTTAAATCATAATTATATATATATATATATATAATATGAAAATTATTTCACGAAGGTAACACGTGAAAAATATTTATGATGAATACAACCACGAAGGAAAGGAAACACAAAATGGTGCTCAAGCGCTTTCGTCTAATGACATCCTGAGGATGTCATTAGACGAAAGCGCTTGAGCACCATTTTGTGTTTCCTTTCCTTCGTGGTTTTATTCATCATATATATATATATATATATATATATATATATATATATATATATACAGTATATATAAATAATGCGCATTATACATGAAATTTTTAAAAATTCATATGATAAATTCCTGATCAATAAACTTACAGTTTTCATTTTGTTGAGTTTCTTCGTTTCGTGATGGAGAGGTGTTTTCAATTGAAGCGAAGGTGAAGCTTTGATATTCATCATTGATTCATTCTTCTATTATAGATGAAATTAAAACGACAAAAGTTCTCTGGTTTCCCAAATTTACTCTTGTTTCAATGCAGAAATTTCCAGAAAAGTATTTAATTTTTTTTTTTTTTTCACTCGTGTCTGGAAGCGAGAGGGAAATTCCTTGGTTTTTTTCTCGCTGAAGTGTGGATCATAACTGAGCAAAAAATTGCATATAGTATATATATATATATATTGAATATATATGTGTGTGTGTGTGTGTGTGTGTGTGTTGTGTGTGTGTGTGTGTGTGTGTGTGTGTGTGTGTGTATGTGTGGGTTGCTCACTTTATGTAGTTTTTACACTAGTTTTCCATAACACTAATTTTTATTTTATTTTTTATGATTAATAAACAAATGTTTACAATATTTATGAGAAAGAAATATGTAATTTGTGTAATTAGTAAATTAAATGAATTATTTTAATTTAAATCTTTGAAACAAAGTAAAATAAATGTCAAATGTTACTGCAATTATCGAAGTTTGTATCAATAACAAAAATTGTCATTGTTTTACTCACATGATACTGTAAGTATAATAAATTTATATCTATCTACCTGTCTATCTATCTATATATCTATCTGTCTATCTATGGATATATCTAAGCTTGACCTTCGTGAAATGAGGAATCATCGCGCGGAACATTTGAAAAGTTGAAAGGTATAGGTTTTGGGTATAGATGCTTCCAGGAGGAACAAAGATAAATTTATGAAATCATGCAGGCCAAAATCGTCCTGTTCTTATTTATTGCCATGCCGACCTTCTTTCATTGTTTGCTTCTGTCTACATATCAAAGAGAAATAAAATAAATAATTATCATTCCCTTATACAAGTAGCCATAAATTTCTTTTATAATTTCAAGGTATTCAAGACTATATTGTAAGTAGACTCTATACAGGGTGCCAGGGCCGTTTCCTCCAATAGGCGAAATAGGCGACTGCCTAGGGCCCCGCTTGAAGAAAGTGTAGGAGGCAAAATTTCTGAAGGATACGATAAGGATTGAATTCGAAACAATTTTTGTATTTATTGAGTGAAATGTTTTCAAAAATGTAAAAATGTTTTTATCAAAATGTGCAGTGTTAATTATGTTTAAAAATTACAACAAAAGAAACATTAACTTTCAATGAAAATTTTCATTTTGGCAATGCAAATTTGGCTTGTGTGCAATGCTAATTGTAGGTATATTCTTTAAAATAAATGAAAAAGTTAGTAACCATTTCGCTTTCTGTCCTATTTATGCCCATCTCTCTCTCTCTCTCTCTCTCACACACACACCACACACACACACACACACACACACACACACACACAAACACGTGTGTATATATATATATATATATATATATATGCAAAAATACCAGCATGATCGCGCTGCCTCATGGATGGAAAAGTTAAGGACTTTGTGTATGGCACGTGGGGCTTTCCAAGCCAGGAACCATAGGCACATTTTAATAATTTGTGTTTTAATGTGTTTTATTCTTTTCAT
The DNA here is from genome assembly GCA_023014485.1 of Bathynomus jamesi. Lineage (NCBI taxonomy): Eukaryota > Metazoa > Arthropoda > Malacostraca > Isopoda > Cirolanidae > Bathynomus > Bathynomus jamesi. Next base: position 386,947 of record JAJOZX010003498.1, read on the forward strand.
ATTTGTTCTTAAACCTATGGCACAGAAATTGACAATAGATGAACGGGTGGAGATAGTTTTAATGTGTGCAAGCGTGGTAACACACACGATCAGTTGCTACTGCTTTTAATGACAGACACCCTGAGAGGTGTTTTTTGTTTACTTGACGTCTTGAATATGTTTACTAATTTACAAAACATAATTTGATAACAGCCTCTATACTTACAATAAAGGATCCCTGTGTAATCGTAACTCAAGTGTATATATATATATATAAATATATTTAATTTCTCTCTATAAATCCATACACATTTGTATACTTAACTTCACAAAATTTATTTCCCTTATAATTTTTTGTAAATAATCCCCATATTATAATTATCTAAAATGATGTCATTTAAATCCATTCTGTCAATAAACTATAAAATTTAACTATAAATAGCAGTTATGTGATACATGTATATATATATATTATAATGTTATAATGTTTCAGACCAACAAAGACCCTAGGATCCACTCATGGTTGGTCCACCTAACTGTGGTTGTAGTTGTGTATTGCGCATGTCCTCCGTGGTGGTGGAGGGGACCTACAATTTTACGTGGGTTCCGAACCACAAAACCCTTAATTTTACTACCTTAAACTATACCCAATCTATCAACATATGCGTCTAATCGATTTTTAAACATGTTTATAGACGTGCTACTAATTACTTCTACCGGCAAACTATTCCCCCTATTTACTATTCTATGTGTAAAAAAAATTTTACAACTGCTGTCTCGAACATTCTACTTATCAACTTACACCCGTTATTTCTAGTTCTATTATATTGTGATATTTTGAAAAAGCTATCTCTATTTACGTTATCGAACCCATTCATAATTTTAAAAAACTGGATAGATCACCCCTTACTCGAGTGTAGTCAATTTTAACTCCTTAAACCTATCCTCGAACGACTTCGACCTAACTCCTTCCCTGACATACTGTACACAAAATTACCGTTACGCGAACCTATATGTAAAATTTTGCACTTATCGACGTTAAATCTCATTTGCCATGTGACTGACCAATGAACGATTTTGTTCAGATCTTCCTCGATTTTACTGCTATCTTCATCATTAATTGCCCTACAACCCAACTTTGTGTCATCTGCAAACTTTGAAACTGTACTGACTAAGCCGACATCTAAATCGTTAATATATATATTAAAAGGCAAGGGGCCCAATACAGAACCCTGAGGAACGCCGCTCGCTACATTAGCCCCAAGACTACTCAGCTCCATTAACGACCACCCTCTGTTTCCTACCTCGCAACCACTCTTCTATCCAATTTATTACTACACCCCTGATTCCATGAGCCTTAGTTTTTTTCAATGAGTCTTTTGTGCGGTACTGTGTCAAACGCTTTTTGAAAATCTAAATACACTACATCTACTGCCCGATGATTATCGTAAACTTCAACCACGCTTTGAAAAAATTCTAAAAGATTAGTTAAGCAAGATTTGTTTCGCCTAAAACCGTGCTGCTTATTTCTAATCGAATTATGCAATTCCAAGTGTTCGACTATATGATCCCTAATTATTGAATCTGGCACACTATTTGAGGGTGTAGGAATTTTTGCCTGGGACCCGTTGCCATTGGTACCTCCTCGGTATGGGCCGCAAGGCCTTTTGAAGTACTTCTTGTCCATGTAACTCCTTATAATTCTCTCTCTCTCTCTCTCTCTCTCTCTCTCTCTCTCTGAATTTTATAATTTTTCAATAATTTGAGGGTATAAAAGCATAAAACACGCAAATGGTTTTATACAAAATTTTATTTATTTATTTTATCCAGTCTAAATAAATCTTTACAATAAATATACAAATAAACAACATAGAAACAATATGATTAATGGTAGTTTTTATGTATTTTACCATATCCACCATGGATACCATGTCCGATTCCAACATGTTTAATTCCACCATGGATACCATGTACCTACAATAGATTTAATTCCACCATGGATACCATGTCCGCTTCCAACATGTTTAATTCCACCATCGATACCATGTACGCCTCCAATAGGTTTAATTCCACCATGGATACCATGTCCGATTCCAACATGTTTAATTCCACCATGGATACCATGTCCGCTTCCAATATGTTTAATTCCACCATGAATACCATGCACACTTCCTCCATGTCCGATCCTTTTGATACCATGTCCATAGCCGCCTCCGTATCCTTTGACGATGCCATGAGGCTCTGGGTCAGCCGAGCAGACGGCGAAGACAGCCACGAATAAGGCGATGACCTTAAAAAACAAAAAAAGAATTCAATGACAATGGCAAGGCAATGACCTTAAAATACAAGAAGAAATTCATATAAATGATAGTTATACTTTGTGAAAATATTTGAAAATATACACGAAATTATATGAAATATATTTGATAATATATATGAACAGTTCGAAGAGATAACTAATCAATCATCTTACGATTTTCATTCTTCTTCAGTTAATTATTAGTAAGTGTTTGAAAGATGTTTTCAATTGAAGCGAAGCTGATGCTTTGAAGTCCTTCCATGATTCGTTCTTATTTTATAGCCAAATATGAATAAAGAAATGTTCTTTGTTTTCCCCAATTCACTCGCGCCTAAACGCCAAACTTTCCAAAGAATTCAAAACCAGTTTTTTTGGCACAAGATGTTTTGACGCAAGAAGGAAATTCCTTGATTTTTTCCCCTAATTATCTCTGAAGCGTCATTCATTCTTCTTACTCCCTGAAAATGTGATATACATACATACATACATACATACATATATATATATATATATATATATATATATATATATATATATATATATATATATATATATATATATACACACACACATATATATAAATCTGATGTCGGAATATTTGTTATGCCAACCCAGCATTTGGTGCCACTAGCTTAAAAAATGATACAGTAAAAAAATGTTTTGAGATAAGGATATATTTAGGACTTGCTCAAAGCTATTTTGTTTTTTTGATAAGACCTCCATCCATTTTATTGCTATTGGGACACATTTAAAAAAAATGGAGCTGTTATGTGAAAAGCATGCTGTCCATTTGACAAATTAAATTATTAAAACATTGTAATAAGTGTTCCTTTCACATAACAGGTCATTAGCTCCATCCCCGCTAATAACTGTCATCCACAACCATCCGTGTTTGGGGGATATTTTATTACAAAAATAATTTGTGTATTGTACAAAAACAAAACATTGGAATTTCTCCATTGACAATTTACATGATATATTATTAGATAAGTGCTAGATAATCATTGTTGCTTGGTTCGCATGATGGCAGACTTCTTCGCTGGTGACAAGAAGATCTTCCGGTGATCTTCAACAACTTTCAGAAGGAACTGCTTCTGCTCTTCGCTGCGTGTGAGTGATGCATTGAACTCCTGGATGAGTGCAACACCGCGTTCTGCAAGGTCGTTGATCACTTTCACCGACCGGACAGTAGCCTGGCTCCTCCTGTATGATTCATGGACTGGCCAAAGTGTTGGATCCTCCTCCAAGAAATCTTGAGGCAGTTCAAATATTTCAAAAAACTTCAGTTGACATGGTGACAAAATCATCTAAGTCTTTCCCACATACCTGGCTAATTGGAGAGATCCGTTTAGGGGGCTCCTCAGACCCGATTTTACTTTTCAAGGCATTTACCATCAGTCGCTTCTCCTCTGCTGCAACACTGTCATCGAAGAAACCGAAGCCTACCAATGTTTCTGATAGATACCAAAGATGCGGCTGAATGCTATGCTGACAGCCTTAGATATATCTTTATCAGCATAGTTAGTTAGTGCACGATGGAGATTCAGATTGTTTCGCGGAGCTTCTACTGAAGACGGACTCTGAAACCAGTATTTGACATAGATGGCCGTGACAAAGAGGCTTACTTCCCGGAGGTGGCTCCACACTATATCATTGCGCGATGGCCTTCTTGATGATCCCTGTTGTTGCTGGAGGGGAAACTCCTTGAGGAAGAGCCACATTTTGATGGCGTAGATAGCTTGAGCCATCCACTGTGCTTGATGTATCGCTCCTGGATATTGGAAATGGATCCCGCGTGGAGGGACCTCTCCAAGGAAGATAATCGTCAGTTGAAGGAGCTCACGGTAGTCATCCCGTGGCTGAAATTTGGACAGCTGGTCAACAGCAAATGCAATGATCTCAGTCTTATATCTATTTATCACAGGGATTAGGTCTTCTTCATCCACTGCCGAGGAGTATGCTGTCTTATCCAGGTAAGGCCAGTAGTCCTGGACCTGACCGAAGAACTAAATATTTGGAGATTTGGAGCTGGAGACATCGTGAAGGCTGAAGACTATCTCTAGGAGTATCTCCGAGATGTGATGTCGACACGCCAAGTTCAATAAATTCCTCCCCAAGCTCAGTTTCAAAACGAACAGAAACTCCTCCCTTTGAACCAGTGTTGGACACGGAGGTGTCAAAGCAGATTTCCTTCACTCGTTCCCTCAGTTCTCACTCATTTATCGTCTCCACGATGGCACTCCCAATTGCTTTCGACTTTCCCGATTGAAGTTTTGGAACTGCCAGTAACTTCACCACGTCTTGTCCAGATACAAGAATCGGGAAACGGTTCACTTTGTCCCTACCAGAACCAGAGTAATCCTCCATGATTTTTCCGTCCCTGCAAGATCAGAGGAACTGCTGGGGCGAAGCTATCCTTCATCTCATGAGCAAACTTCTTCCGATGTTCCATCCGCTCCTTGAGGATAGTGCTTCGGTTGATCGTCAGGTCTTCTACTTCGTGACTGAATTGGCTAGTAGACGCTAACGCTGAAAATATATGCGCTCCTTGCCGGTCAGTCACATTAGTCCGATCTAGTGTAGCTGCCACACCAGGTGTCACCACACTTACAGTTCCACGAAGTCGAGCTAGTTTAGGAGCACGCGTTTCTGATGGTGCAAGCTCTTCCTCTACTTCTGAAGATTACTCGACAAAGACAACTCAAGAACAGCGACGTCGGTTGCAGCAGGACTTGATGAAGCCGCTTTGCCAGCCCGCTTTGAAGCTTCCGCTCTCCTTCTTGCAACACGTTCTTCTTGCAGAGTGAGTTTTCTGTCGACTCCAGACATCGTGCCCTTCTGTCCTGTCTCCCATTGAGCTTCCAGGAATTGTCTGTCCTCTTCAATTTTCATCAGCTGCATGGCATCCTGGTGGGCGATGTCGAAGAGGTTGCCAAACCCATCTTGAAATGTCTCCTGGTTGGCAAGGTTCGTGGCAGACTTTCGGTTGATATTCTTCTTAAGCAGTTGCCACTGAGTATGAAGCTTCTTGATGTGTTCGACAACATGTTTAGCAGCTTTTGTAGGCACTCGAGCTTTCATCCAAATTGGAAGCAAGAAATCAGCTGTCTTGGACACGCTATCTTTAAGAGTCAATTTTTGCTGATTGCGGAAATTGAATAGAACAGCCAATACTTGTAGGCGAGATGGGAGCTTCGATGATGTAAAGTTCGCCTGAGTAACACCAACCAACTAGATGGCACTGGCTGCACGTGTTGTCATCGACATCGTCGCTCCTAAGAAGTTGAAAGAAGCACAAATTTGTTAAATACCTGCGTCGCTAATATTGTGTTGCAATTTTTTAACGCTACGAACGTGATTTTTTATATTAATTTTGTTTTAGGTTTGATTTTTTTTATTTTTTCTTTTTCTTTTTTTATAAACTTTTTTGTTTATATTTTTATATAAATATTTAGTTTTTTTGTTTTTCGCCTAAAGGACAACAAAATAATGGGCTATGGTAGCAAAATTATATATATAGTACGAATTTCATTGATTCCTATTTAATGTTAACATATTTTATATTCATAAAATTTGAAATGAGTTGAGCAAGTCCTAAATATCGTTTGATAATAGAAATATTCCCAGCTCTACAGTTTCTACCCCAAGTGGCACTAGATAATGGGTTGGCAAAGAAAAAAATTGGAATAGAATTCTACCTCTATGAGATAAAACCACCCTAAATATACACACACACACACACACACACACACACACACACACACACACATATATATATATATATATATATATATATATATATATATATGGTGTCCCTAAAAGTATCCCTATTTCTATTTGCCCGTTATTTTATAATTTTATAATAAATAATAAATATTTGGGTTAAGATATATTAATATATATTATTGAACATTTAATTATTTTTAGAAAATAAAACTCGATCCCTTCCATGCACAGATTAAACATCAAATTTTCGAACCACTTCCCATTCGTTCACGATTTATCACAATTTGCTGCGTTCGCCTGTTTGAGGTTTGTCCCAATTTCTGGCTATTGTCATTATTATTATGCCCTATTCTTTCGGTTAGGTTTATATCTTTTAGGTTAGGTTAAATTAGATATGGTTAGTAGGTTTCGCAAGCCTAAAACAAACTCAAAAACAAAACAAAAGAAACGCAAAAATAACGTTTTTGAGAACAAAACTTGTCGGTATTTTTTTTTCTCTTGACATTTTGTTCATAAATAATTTTATATTAATGTTTTCGCTTCGGTTATGACGCGAAAGCACAGTCATTAACCTCATGGGCATGCCAAGAAGAACAGCAAAACAGGTCTAATTTTAAAACCTATATTTAAGTATTCATTTTTTGAATGAATATATGCTGTAGGGGTTCCGTCGCAGGTCGATCCTGACCCTTCGTTCAAACCCCCATAGTGTCACAAAGTGAGTCATTTTATATATATATATATATATATATTATATATATATATATATATATATATATATATATATATATATATATATATATATATATATATATAGGTATATGGATAGAATAGCTCTTTCAAAAAACCAGTGAAAGATTTACTTTCTATCTACAATTTTATCTCTAAACAACCCAATATATATATAGAGGGTGTTATCAAATTATGTTTCATAAATTAGTATACACTAGCAAAAATACCCAGGATATTGTCTAAGCAAGTTTGAGTTTAACATTTACAATTAGCTCACGAATCACTTAAATTTTAAATGGAGCTTCACAGATTTTACTTGAAGCTCACGAAGCAGTTAAATTTGAAAGACAACTTGTCACATTTTTTTTACTTATCATGGCTTCCGAATCGTAACTCAAATTTTTGATGGCTACATTCTTTTCTAAATTTATATACTGTCCATCTATATATATATATATATATATATATATATATATATATATATATATTATATGTATATATATATACAGAATGTAGCTAAAAAATTTAAATAAAGATTATTATATAAACATTATTTTCTGATGATCCACTTTCCGCTTGAAATTTGTGCAAAAAAGACAAGACGGATTTTTTTTTTTTAATTGAAATATTTAAGAGAGATCAAACAGGAACAAAAATTATGCCCATTAACATTATCAGATTTAGTTTAAATATTTAAATTCTTCACATTAAGTTTTTGTCTTCAGTGAAGCCATTTACGGGTTTTTTTTTTTTTAAATTTTGAAATAGTACAAAAGAAATACGTTTTTCCGCTAACTATAAAAACAATGGAGAATTTTATTTACAAATATTATCAAACTATCATATAAGCAGCTATTTTTTTATTTACCTCTCATTTTAATTTCCTTTCTTTAGAATCTCACAACAGGTAGACAGACGAACACAAATACACACGCGCACACACACACACACACACACACACACGGAAATGGAAATATATATATATATTTAACATTTTCATCTGATTCCTCGGATATACCTCGTTCCTCGTTAACTTCGTTGATGTTCCGTGTGTTGATCTCTCTTCACACGAAGGTCAAGCTGGTGGTCCCGCCTCTAGGCTTGGCTTGGTGGAGGACCGAGTTGTTTTCTTGCACTCTCCACCTCACCCGGCTCATCTGGTGCCTTCCTGAGCCAGACATCTGGTCTTCTCTTGAAGACTTCAATTTTGACCTCTGTAACGTTTCTGAGGTTCTTTGGCTGGTTAAAAAGTCTTAGCCCCCTGACAACCAAGATATTTTCCTTCAGTGTTGAAGAAGTCCCTTGTCAGGCCTTTAATTTGGGAACACTGCACATTCTGCCTTTCTTATTTTTCAGCGTTGATTGGATGGTAATTGCTTTCGTGCTTCCCTGAATTTCCTCTCTGTATGGAGCTAAATATGCAGTCTGTTTAGTTCCTCATTTCTACCATATCTCAAGAGCTGAAATTTCTCGGTGTTAAATATCATGTTAGTGTCTTCTGACCATTTGTATATTTTGTTCGTGTCCCTCTGTAAGGCTTGCACTTCATTTGCATCGCTGATTCTTCTGCTGATCTTTGTATCGTCTGCAAAGGATGTTACTATACTGTTGCTGTTTACTCCACTGTCTATGTCTGTTAGCATGATAATGAACAGGAGTGGGGCCAATACTGTACCTTGTGGTACTGAGCTGCCTACTTCTGATTCTGATGATGATATACCTTGAATTTTGACGACATGTAGACTTTTATGGGGAAATTGTAGATCCATTTTCCCACTTTGCCTGTTATTCCATATGTTTTATTTTATGTGCTATTATACCATGATCCCATTTGTCGAAAGCTTTAGTGAAATCCGTGTATATGACATTGTGAGGGGCATGCTCTTCCTGATCGGACTCCGTGCTGATTTTCGTTGAATCTTTCCAATGTCTCCAAGAAATCAAAGAGTTTCTCTCTGACTATTCTTTCAAATACTTTGGTGAAGTAGGACTTCAATGACACTGTTCTATAGTTCTTTGCTTGATATCTATCCCCTCCTTTATATATAGGGGCAATATTTGCTCTTTTCAAGATGCTCATTATTTCCCCAGTGTCTAGGGATCTTCTCGCTGTTCATTATAAGGGTGCAGCTATTTAATTTTTACAGTTTTTAATTAATAATGCGTTCCAGTTGTCCGGACCTGTAGCTGAATGTGATTTCATTTGTCCTATAGCTCTCGCTACATCTTCTGAGATAAAATCAAAGTCTGTAATATACTCTCGTTGCAATTTCTCTTCAAAGAATGCATCTAAGTCAGGTATCGCTTTGTCACTTTTTGGAGTACTGAAGGCTGATTCTGAATGGGCTCTCAGTGTTTCAGATATTTCCATTAGATCGTCCGTTAGTTCATTTTTTCATTTCCTTCAGGGCCCGATAGTGGCGCGCGTTTTTGTTTTCTTTTTGTATAGCTGTAAAAGTATTTTGGAGTTTCCTTTATTGCTTCTGCCGCGCTTTCCTCTTCCCTCTTTGTATGGACCTTAATCAGGGTTTGTATTTCCCTATCGGTAAGCTCCAGTTTTGTTGTATTACTCTCCTGGCACTTAAATATATATACAGTATATATATATATATATATATATAAAGAAAAATTGGAGTAGTTTTCCTCTCACGTCATAATATTAAGTGCAAAGAACTTGATTTCAACTTCGTTGGAAAGTTTAAAATTTGGACACGTGTGTATCAGAAAAAAAATAGAGAACTTTTCTCGCTTCATTTTCATCTTTAAATGGAGAACGAATCTTAGAAGGACATCAGAACATCAACTTCACTTCACTTGAAAACATCTCACAAATCCTCACTAATAACTGAAGAAAAATGAAAATTGTAAGTTAATTAATTGCAATATATTTCAGAACTATTCTTATATAGAGAAAAATGTGTGTATGGTAGGCATATATTTTCAATAAGTATTACTAGCATTAACAAATTTCTTTTTTTTAGATAATTGTACTATTCGTGGCTATTTTCGTATTCTGCTCAGCTCACCCAGATCCTCATGGCCTCATCAAAAGATACGGAGGCGGCTACGGACATGGTATCCACGGTATTCATAGTATCAGAGGGGTCGGACATGGTATCCATAGTGGTAGAGTAATTGGAGGAGGTGGACATGGTATCCTCAGTGGATTCAAACATGTTGGAAGCGGACATGGTATCTATGGTGGAGGACATGGTATCCATAGTGGAATTAACCATCTAGGAAGTGAACATGGTATTCATGGTGGAGGACATGGTATCCATAGTGGAATTAACCATGTTGGAAGCGGACATGGTATCTATGGTGTAATTAATCATGTTGGAAGCGGACATAGTATCCTTGGTGGAAGGGGTCATGTTGTTCACGGTGGATATGGCAACATCCCCCTAAACTTCCATTAATCATAATATTGTTTTTATGTTGTTTATTTGTATATTTTTTAAAAAAGGAAAATATTTAATGTTATTTGACGAATCACTTCTTAATTATGTCTTGGAGTATGTATTAATTCATTGTGTTCACGACTAAAAACAAAGTTTATTTAATCATTTACATTATTTTCAACGAAATTCATAATTAAAATATTGCAATAATACTTTATTTACATTAATAAAATCATTCTCATATTTTTTATAAAGATGTAGTTAGACTCTAAAAACTAAATAAATATTTTTTATATAAAATCATTTACTTTTATACATTTATATGTAAACAAAATCGAAAACACAAGAGAGAGAGAGAGAGAGAGAGAGAGAGAGAGAGAGAGAGAGAGAGAGAGAGAGAGAGAGAGAGAGAGAGAGAGAGAGAGTAAATATTCTAAAGATTTTATTTACGTTATATAAACACTTATGACATATACTGAACGTCCTATTTGTTACTGGGTATAACTAAATGTGACACCTCATTGTCTGGAGTAAATATTATCCCAGGAAATACAGTTTCTCCTGTATATTTAATATAACGAAGTATTAAAATCTGAATAAAGTACATTAAAATAACAATATTGTAATGAAATTGACTGGATTCTTTGGATCTGATATATTTGCATGTCCGTTATATAATAGATATAGAGTGTAACATATTTGTGGATAGTAGTCTATTATGACTTGATCCTCTGGATCGAGAGATTCTATCTTTAGTTTTAAATCGATAATTAATTATTTTTAAATTGATAATGTATATGGTTGTAAATTTTGACTTGGTCCGCAATCGATATGGACCGTGACTTGATGGATACCGTAATGAAATTGACTGGATTCTTTGGATCTGATATATTTGCATGTCCGTTGTAAATAGATGTGGAATGTAACATGTTTGTGGATGGTGGTCTGTTGTGACTTGCTCCTCTGGACCGAGAGATTCTATCTTTAGTTTTAAACCGATAATTAATTGTTTTTAAATTGATAATTATTTAGTTTCGTAAAAGTTGGTCGTTGCCAATTTGCCAGCAGTTTTTAAATAAGTTTCTTATGTTCTTGTGGTTCGGAACCCACGTAAAATTGTAGGTCCCCTCCGCCACCACGGAGGACATACACAATACACGATTGCGAACACGGTTGGGTGGACCAGCCATGAGTGGATCCTGGGGTCTTTGTTGGTCTGAAGCATTATAGCATTATATATATATATATATATACACACATTTCTTCATATTTTCATGTTGTTTTTAGCCCTCGCAAGAGGAGCATTGACCTTTGCTTTGTTACACATTTCTCTGAACCCAAACGAATTTTCCTCTTTCTTTTTCTCAAAACCTACTCTTTGCTCATCAGTCTTTACATGATACAGTTTTAGAATATTCAGTGTCATCATTCAGTGAACATTATGGTATCTATTAAAAATTTTTACTAGAACTTATTTCGGTTGTTTAGTCATGTTATACGTAGAATATCATGTGAAGGAAGAGTGTAAAATCAAAGTTAGAAAGTAAGAAGGATAACGCATGATATATATATATACAGGGTGGGCCGAAATGGCTTCGAATCTAACAACAGAAGACCGGGTAGAACTTGTGCTCATGTACGCAAGACAGGGCGCCACACAGAGATGTTGCTACCGAATTCAATAGAAATCATCCTGATAAGCATCCAGTAACACATGCGACTGTTGGCAAGTTGTTTAAACGTTTCAAAGAAACAGGAAGTGTACATGATCGACGGCGTTCTGGTCGTCCAAAAACTGCAACTGATGAAAATACCTCTGCAATGGTATGTGAAACTTTAACGAATAGTCCAGTAAAGTCAACAAGAAGATCATCAAATGAAACACGCATCTCGAGAACGTCAATTCGAAGAATTATTAAAAATCATAAATTCCATCAGTAAGTGTCTCGATGTCAGAGGCCGCCAATTTGAGCATTTGTTATAATTTGTTGTTTATACTGGAGTACGAACCACTGTACAGTATCACGGATACACATTTACGAGTTACAGTTGATATTCATTTTAAGTATTTACCATTTGTTGTAATTTATGTATTAAAATAAATATTTTCCTATGGATCCAGACTTTCGGCCCACCCTATATATATATATATATATATATATATATATATATATATATATATATAATATATATATATATATATATATATATATACAGGGTGTTTCATAACATGTGGGACGCACTTTCGGGATGGGTTCAAGACTTGAAAAACAATGCAGAAATTTTATGTAAACATATGCCCGAAATAGCTTTCTTACCGAGTTACAGACCGTTTCCGAATCGCCGTCTGCCAGATAAGAAGACCTTTCTGAGAATAGACGAGCGTCTTGGTGATACAGAATCATTCAACAAGCGAGTTTCAGATGGTGGTAGACCAATCAGCGCCAGAAACTGTTCAGTTGGAGGAGCAGGTCCTGAATCGCGTGGAGGAACATCCTGGTGTCAGCACCGAAGGATAGCAGCAGCAGAGAATGTAAGATCCACAACTGTGTGGAGAATTTTACAGGAACAACAGCTTTACCCAAATCACATTCAGAGAGTACAAGGCCTTATTGAAGCTGATTTCCCACTACGAGAGGCTTTTTGTTCTTGGTTCCTTCAACAGTGTGCTCGCGATCCTCTTTTTCTACCCTCCGTGTTGTTTTCTGATGAGGCTGCCTTCACAAGAAATGGCATGATCAATTTTCACACACTCATCACTGGGCCGAAGAGAATCCTCATGCCATCATCCAGTCAAAGCACCAACAACAATTTAGAGTCTACAGATCTACAGAAGCTAAGACTAAGAAAGACCCTAAGATCCACTCTAAAGTTAGCCCGAGAGAAGGAAGAGAGTAGTGGGTTAAAAGAAGAGAACATGGGGTTAAGTAAGTAGCAAAACCTATCATTCGTGGGTTAACATTCATTCAGAAAAAGAGAAAAACACTCACCATCATCATCCGCCGGCCACTGCCGACAAGTCGGAAAAATAGTCGAAGAGAATAGGAAAGGGGTGAAGGATGAAAAGAAGTAAAATAAGAACGCTTACAAACCATGCAAACACAGTCTTAACTCAAACACTGTCATAGTATGCAAACTACAGACATGCAAGTAAAGAGAGGATAAGAAAAGACAAGAAAAGTATGAAGTGCATAAAAAAAAGTGGGTTAGTTTACGCTACGAGCTACAGCTACGTTCGTGTTAGTCTAATTTTTTTTAATAATTTTATTGCTGGCATATCACACGCTGGCATATCACACGCTGGCATGTCACAAGCTTGCATGAATCGTCAGCAGACTCGTCCTCGACCATTACCCTCAGAGCTCTTGTTGCTAATTATTTTATTATTTTAAGCAACGTTAATACTTTTAAAATGCCTATCTAAACAGTTTTTAAATATATTAACGCTGCTAGAGTTCACGACGAACGCGGGATGATTATTCTATTTATCAATTACTTTAAAGGTACAAAAGTTTTTAGCGATATTAGTAATGAAACGTCTGCCACGCAACTTATGTCCTTTATTAGGAGTATTGCTATTATCGAAAGTGAACAGTTTGTCAAAATTTACGTTATGGATTTTATTAACGATTTTGAAAATTTAAGAAGCTCCCCCCCTTAATCTCCTAGTTTCGAGCGAATGCAAGTCTAACTCTTTAATCCAATCTTCGTAAGACTTGTTGCGTAATGACGGAATTAGTTTCGTGGCGCGACGCTGAACACTTTTCAACCTATCAATATCCTCACGCAAATACGGGCACCAAAACTGAACAGCATATTCTAAATGAGGCCTGAAGGGACTTCTAAAGTGGCAATATAATATCCTTCGATTTAAATTCGAAATTACGCGCTATGAAGCCTAACATCCTATTAGCTTTTGCGCAAGACTCCAGGTACTGGTTCCTAACTTTTAAATCCTTAGATACCTGTACTCCTAAATCTTCAACACTCGCTAACTATCTATCATCATTGTGTACGCGTAATTGTTGATACGAGAACCTATATGCAAAACTTTATATTTGTCTACGTTAAATTGTATCTGCAACTCATCCGTCCACTCCATAATCCTATTTACATCGTCTTGGAACCTATTTCTATCGTCTACATTAAGAACTTTACCGCCTATTTTAGTATCGTCCGCGAATTTTGAAGCGTTACTGGTCAAGCCTACATCTATGTCGTTAATGTAGATTACGAATAGCAATGGGCCTAACACTAAACTCTGTGGGACACCGCTACCTACATTCAAACACCCTGATTCACTACCATTAACAACGACCCTCTGTTTCCAAGCACGAAGCCATTCCTCTAACCCAGGGGTCCCCAACCTTTTTGTGCCGAAGAGCACTTTCAAGACTACCAGTAGTGCGGCGGGCACCATTTACTTTTTCAAGGCAAATTTATAGTTGGACTTAATAATGAACATAATACACAAAAAAAACATTTAATTCCTATGTAAAATAATGAACATAATGCACAAAAAAAAACAAGGATGGGCTAACTAAGAATCTTAGAAAAATTATCAAAACGATAACTTAATTTATTTATAAAGAAATAATTATTTTCAAATAAATGAGCATCTGTTTCTGTAATTCCTAAAATTTAATAAAATGTTAAGTATGTTACATATGTTAAATATTTAGTAACTAAATATTCAAAATATGTAACATACTTAACATTTTATTAAAAATTTAAATAAAAACTTATCAATCGTAGTCAGTCAATGGCGGGCACACGCAAAAGGGTAGGCGGGCACCATGGTGCTCGCGGGCACAGGGTTGGGGACCCCTGCTCTAACCAGTTAGCTACCTGACCGCGTATACCGTGCGCTTTAACCTTCGCAATTAATCTTCTATGCGGAAGTGTATCTAACGCATTTTTAAGTCTAAATAAATAACGTCAGCCGCTCTAAGCCTATCGTATTCGTGCACTGTTTCGTTATAAAACTCTAAGAAATTAGTTAAACAAGATCTATGGCGTCGAAAGTCTCGAAACCCATGCTGACTAATATTAATCAAATCGCGCCTGGAGCCTTGCTAACTTTTAGCTTATCGATATAATGCGTAATCTCACCCTCGTAAACAGTTATTTCATTCAAAATAGTCTCGCTACTAAATGGAACGACATCGTCCACATCGGGGACATTATTTACGTCTACGGGAAAAACTGTCGCAAGAGAGTTGTTAAAAATACCTGCTATCGCCTGAGCGTCGGAAGCCAAAGCGCCGTTAGCGTTCACTAAAGGGCCTATATTAACTTTTATCGGCTTACGATTATTCACGTAGTCAAAAAACTTTTTTGGGTTATGTTTACTATCCGCAGCTGTAAGTCTCTCTAAATTACGCTTAGCATTCGTAACTGATCTTTTAACCTGACGTCTAAGCTTGATATATTTATTAAAGTTAGTTACCGTGCCATTGCGCTTATTAAATCTATACACTCTGTTACGCTCGTTTATGAACTCGCCTATTTCCCTAGTCCACCACTCGGGCCTACCATGATTTCTAGCGTGCTTGGGCCTACGAGGAATAAACTCCCTTTCGATATTCAAAAAACTTTCTTTAAGCGCTTCTCAATGAAAATTTGCGTCATTACTTATAAATAAGTTATCCCAGTCCACTACTCTCATCCTATCCGCAAAACTATCAAAATTAGCCCTCCGAAATCAGGGATTTCTATTACGTTACTATCCTTGCTGTTTTCTATCAATAGCTTAAACCTAATAATTTGGTGATCACTACATCCCAAACTCTCGCCTACTTCTAAACCTTCGACTATATTTTCGTCGTTCGTCATTACCACGTCTAAAATATTGTCACCGCGCGTTGGTTCGGTAACCATCTGTCGTAAAAAATTATCTTTCATGAACTCAATCAGTCTCAAACCCTCATCATTACCAGTAAAAGTCTCGTAAGTAACGTTAGGGAAGTTAAAGTCTCCGACAATTATACTATCCCGATTATTAATAAAGTTACCAAGAAGCGTGTAAAATCTAGTATCGGTATCGAGGGGTTGAACGGGAGGTCTATAAACAACAACAAAATTAAAGATAATACTACGTACCCTAACTTCAACGCATATCGCATTAATTGCTGCCTGAAAATCTATCTTAACCTCGATAGCCCTAAGGGAATTACGAATGTACAACAAAACGCCGCCACCAATCCTATGTAACCTATCATTAGTAAAAAGTTTAAAACCCGCTATATCAAGTTCCCCAACAAGTCCCGAGTCACAGTATTTAATCACGTTTCGGTTATAGCAACTATATCGTAGTTCCCAGAATAAATTACCGCCTTAAATTCGTTCAATTTATTTCTAATACTACGCGCATTACAATAAAAGACGTTTAAATTATTTTTTACCACGGATCGGACTTATTGCCGACAACTTAATCGGTCCTTCTGTTTTGCCTGGAAGATTAACAAGAGAATCCTATTCCAATTTTTTAAGGAATGATTTAAGCAATTTACTAGATGAAGTTCCTCTTGGTGTCCGACGTCGTATGTGGTTTATGCATGACGGCGCTTCGCCTCATTTTAGTCGAGTAGCCAGAGACTATTTGGATGACCATTTTCCTGATGAATGGATAGGGTGTGGAGGACCCATTGCGTGGCTTGCTCGCTCCCAGGACGTGAATCCACTCGATTTTTACCTGTGAGATCATATGAAATCCATCGTTTACGTGACACCCATTGACAACGTTGAAATGCTTTACCAACGTGTAGAAGGATGCCAGAAAATCCGCGCAATACCTGGAATGGTTGGACGCGTCACGGTCTATGACGAGGCGTGTTCAGGCGTGTATTCAAGCGCAAGGCGGATACTTGCTGGAACACATAACGGGATGTAACTCGGAAAAAAAGCATATGTTTATATAAACTTTTTTCATTGTTTTCAGGTCCTGAATCCACCCTAAAAGTGCGTCCCACCTGTTATGAAACACCCTGTATATGCAAATAATTTAGAGTAACACTGAAATTAGGATAGAATCAATTTCAATTCCAAATTCACCATTAATAATTCTACTTCAAACACTCCAGTTTAAAAACAAATAATTTTTCAGTACATTACCGAAACGTGTATCAAACAAAAATGATTTGATTCCAAATCGAACACAAAGTACGGAACCCAAATACAGTAACCATTGAGACAAATATCAAAAGACGAAATTCAGACTTCATTCTGATTTCAATCGTGATGTGGTTTGGAAATGAAAAACCTTATTAATATCTCGCAGTTACTGAACTCAAATATATTTCTCCAAAAAATAAAAATGTTTTTTTCGGTTAAAGAAATTAATGAGCAGATTTTTTAATCAAGCAATTGTAAATAATAAATAATAATTTGAAGAACCAGCTAGAGAGGTTCCTGTGCTTGGTCCCTGGCCAACCATACGTAGCTGCATGCGAGTGTGGAGGAGATCGGAAATTCTACAAATGAGGCGGAATACTGCAGAGGGGTCGACCACAGGTCGATCCTAAACCATCGTTCAAACATCAGAAAAAAAAGGAAGAAAACGGAAAATGAGTTTGGTTTCATTGAAATGTTTTACAAAGAAAGGTTAATGCTCCTGTTGTGAAGGCTAAACACAAGAGGAAAATATAAAGAAATATATATATATATTTTATATATGTATGCACACAATATTTTAGATGAGTTTAATATACCGAAAAGTTTCTTTATAATTTAAGTAACAAATTTACAATCACCTTTCCATAAATATTTGTGACAATATTATGATTTTAATATACTTTATGCAGATTTTAGTATGTCGTTACATTAAATATACACGAGAAACTGTATTTCCTCGGATAATATTTACCCCAGACAATAAGGTGTCACATTTAGTTATACCCAGTAACAAATGGGACGTTCAATATATGTCATAAGTGTTTATAACGTAAATAAAACTTTTAAAATATTCTCTCTCTCTCTCTCTCTCTCTCTCTCCCTCTCTCTCTCCCCCGAACATGGGTTTTATGCGGCATAGGTCGTGTCTCACCAAGTTGCTCGAGTTTTTCCACGTCATGTGCAGTGAGTACGATAAGAGTAGGGTGATTGATATACTTTATCTCGACTTTCAGAAAGCCTTTGATAAGGTACCTCACCGCCGGCTAATGGCCAAAGTCCGCGCGCTGGGTATCGGTGGGGAAGTAGGCAGCTGGATTGGAAATTCGCTGAAGAATAGGCGGCAGAGGGTTGTAATTAAATGGGCTACCTTAGATTGGGCCTCGGTCACTAGCGGTGTTCCTCAAGGTTCCGTTTTGGGGCCACTGTTGTTTATCATTTACGTAAATAATATTGACGCTGGCATCGTCATTAGGATCGCCAAATTCGCTGATTACACGAAGCTTAGGGCCAATGTTGTGATGCCCGAAGCGACCGAGCAACTGCTTGCGGACCTACATATGATAGGAGAGTGGTCCGAAAAATGGCAAATGCACATGCACATTGTTTACGCCAATCCCAAGTCGAACTACTCCATTTTTGGGAGTAATACCGATGCCACTGATATGGAAAAGGACTTGGGTGTGCTAATTAGCAGCGACCTTAAGTTTAACAAACAGTGCATAGAGGTGGAAAGGAAAGCCCAGAAGCTGTTGGGTTATATTAGGAGGCAATTTCGATTTCGAAACAATGAGATTGTGCTCTCTCTGTACAATTCCCTCGTTCGGCCGCATCCGGAGTATGCTGTGCAGTTCTGGTCGCCCACCCTCAGGAAGGATATTGATAGGCTGCAGCGAGTCCAGAAGAGGGCCACAAAGTTAATCCCTTCCTTTAGGCATATGGGCTAGAATCGACGCTTACGCCCCGTGAATTTGTTTTCACTGGAAACTCGGAGGCTGCGTGGTCAACTGATCGAGGTTTCCAAGCTCTTACACGGGTTCAACGATGTCGATTTTAGAAGCATGTTTAGTTTAAATGATAACTCAACTCGCAACAATGGTTGGAAGTTGGATTTAAAACGGTTTAGCACTAGTGTGTGTGGGAATTACTTTACCTATAAGAGCTGTGACACGTGGAACAGGCTACCTTCAGAAGTTGTGAACAATTCCTCTTTGGATCAGTTCAACAAAAGGTTAGACCGAATCTTGCACACTATTTGATGATGTGTGTTATTGTCTTTTGGGGTGGCTGTTGGAGAAGCTACTGTGACCATGTGTAGGAATTTTTCCCTGGCACCCGTTGCCATTGGTACATCCTCGGTATGGGCCGCAAGGCCTTTTGAGGTCCTTCTTGTCCTTGTAACTCCTTGTAACTCTCTCTCTCTCTCTCTCTTCAATTCAGAATATTTTTCTTATATGCATATATTAAAAGTAAATGGTGTTATATAAAAATATTTATTTAGTTTTTAAAGTTTAAATACATCTTTATAATGAATATGAGAATCCTTTTATAAATGTGAATAAAGTATTATTACAATATTTTAATTGTGAATTTCGTTGAAAATAATGTAGTTGATTAAATAAACTTTGTTTTTAGTCGTGAACACAATGAATTAATACATACTCCAAGACATAATTAAGAAGTGATTCGTCAAATAACATTAAATATTTTCCTTGTTTACAAAATATAAAAATAAACAACATAACAAAATATGATTAATGGAAGTTTAGGGGGATGTTGCCATATCCACCGTGAACACCTTGACCCCTTCCAATATGTTTAATTCCACCAAGGATACTGTGTCCGCTTCCAACGTGGTTAATTCCACCATGGATACCATGTCCACTTCCAACGTGGTTAATTCCACCATGGATACCATGTCCTATTCCAACATGGTTAATTCCACTATGGATACCATGTCCTCCACCATGGATACCATATCCGCTTCCAACATGTTTGAATCCACCTGAATACCATGTCCTCCTCCAACTTGTTTCAATCCACCTAGGGTACCATGTCCACCTCCTCCAATTACTCTACCACTATGGATACCATGTCCAACCCCTCTGATACTATGGATACCATGTCCGTAGCCTCCTCCGTATGTTCTGATGATGCCATGAGGATCTGGGTCAGCTGAGCAGACGACGAAAACAGCCACAAATAGTGCAGTGACCTAAAAAAAAAAATTATGTTAATTGTAGTTATACTAATTGAAAATATATGCCTACCACACATACGTTTTTCTCCTTATAAGAATAGTTCTAAAATATAATGCAATTAATTAACTTACAATTTTCATTTTTGTTCAGTTATTAGTGAGGATTTGTGAGATGTTTTCAAGTGAAGCGATGCTGATGGTCTGATGTCTTTCTGGGATTCGTTCTCTTTTTATAGGCAAATATGAAGCAAGAAAAGTTCTCTATTTTTTTTCTTTGGTACACACGTATCCAAACTAGACTTTCCAAGGAAGTTCAACTTAAGTTTTTTGCACTTAATGTTATGACATGAGAGGAAAACTACTGCAATTTTTCTTTATATGTATATATATATCCAAGGCATTAGATGAAAATGTTATATATATATATATATATATACACACACATATATATACACACACACACACATACACACTGTTTTATCGAGTGTCCTGTTATCAATTGAATAAGTGGTTTTCGTTGAAGTGTTTTAAAAAAAAATAGTGTTCGGTGCATTCATAACTAAATTACTTCGTGCTACTAATCATTCATTAACGAATATATTTCATTTATTGACGTTATTCAATACTATATTTTTGATCAAACGTGGCTTGCCGTGTTGTTTTTCAAATCTATCAAAAAACGTGCTGACATAAGGTTCATTTTTCCTTCCTTCGAGAGGTCAGGTAGAGTGTGGTCCCGCACCGTGTGAAGAAAAGGGAAAAAAGTCGGGTCAAATCGCGGACAGATAAGTGTTATAAATACTCTTCTTTTACAGATCTTTTGTCGGTAGCTTAATTCTATATGCATTTAGTATAAATTTGTGTTACAAGAACCTGTTTCTGCGTTTCAAAAACGCGGTAGACCTACATTGTAATTTATTAATTTCCAAACGCTCGTATTTTTATTTTTTTTTTTTTTTTGTTGTTTAACTAATTAAAAGCATGGCACCCCCGTCAAGTATTTGCAGTCGCTGTGAAGGGAAATTTGCCGCTTACGCGTTTACAATGGCTAATAATAATGAACAGTTAGTTTGCAGGTGGTGCTCAAACTTAGAAGTGCTGAGGAACGAGTTAGAACGTGAGAAGGAGGCCAGAGTAAGCCTTGAAGAAACGGTGATGCTCCTGACGGCAAAATTAGAATCCCTTGAGACTCCAGTTGCGACCCCTCCTGCCTCAGTTTCTATTAATAATATAAATAGTATTAATAGCCCTCTCTCTTCTCCTCGTAGTTCCCAACCCTTCGTTCGAGTGCGTAATGGAGCCCCATTGAGAAAACCTAAGACATGTCTACCAGTAATAACAAACAATAAGTTTTCTGTTTTGGGTTTTGAAGATGATGATGAACCGGAAATACGACTCGTTGGCGATTCCATTGTTCGAGGACAGCTCGAGGAATTCTGTGGGAGAAACCCTCGTCGTAGGCGCCGTTACTGCTACCCTGGTGCAAGGGTGGAGGATATAACTAATAGTGTTGACCAATTTACAGATGGTACCTCCGAGGACACAACGTATGTTATTCATGTCGGTACTAATAACGTTTTAAATTCTAGATCGGAAGAACTGCTGGCTAGGTACAGGGACTTACTAGAGCGATTAAAGGAAAAAACTAATAAGATGTTTTAACAGGTATACTTCCTCGAATTATCCATCGTAACGATTTCTACAGCAAGGCGACCTATATTAACAATAACCTAAAGTCTCTTTGCCAACAGGAAGGTGCATTTTGAGAATTTTTGGAACAGTTTTGCGGCAGGAGGGACTTGTTCCTCGGAGATGGACTTCATCTTAATGACGTAGGAGCTGCGCGTTTAGGAAGACTATTTCATAATACTGTCTCTTCTTTTCAGGCTGCCGTAACTCGAACGGTCCCAGCGTAAATTCCATAAATTTCCACTGCGCTCGCGAAGTTGTCGCAATTACAAACAATTTGAAGGTTCTATCCTTAAATGCTCATAGCCTACGAAATAAAATAAACGAATTTTTTTCTTTAATTGCTTGTAAAGACTATGATATAATTGCGATAAATGAATCGTGGCTTAGCACTGAAACTCGTGACTTTGTAGGGGAGTATCAAATTAAAGGTTATAGACTTTTTGTTAAAAACAGAATAGGTAGGCGAGGAGGCGGTGTTATGTTGTATATCAAAGATAATATAGCGAACGTTATAGAAGTAAAGCACACAATTCCAGAACCGATAGATTCGACTATAGCAGAACTTAAATTGAACGATTTCAAACTTCTTGTTGCGGTTATATAGGCCCCCTAATCAAACAGCTGATATGGACGAAGCGTTATATCGTGAACTAAGAGAATAATAGGTAGTGAGCAGGCTTTAGTTATGGGTGACTTTAATTGCGCTAACGTAAATTACGATACAATGCAGGGAGACGCGGAAGGTAATCGTTTAGTTAATTTTCTCGAGGATAGCTTTCTTATTCAAAAGGTTGGGGAACCTACGAGGTTGGACAGTATTTTAGATTTAGTAATAACTACGGATGATAGGCTAATTACTGATCTTCAAATAATAGAACCGTTGGGCAATAGCGATCACAATATGGTAGAGTTTGTCCTCTCAGTAAGTCACTCGAAACCAGCTAACTCGACGAAAATTCCTAACTTCCAGCACGCAGACTTTAGTAAATTTCGAAATAAATTGTCACACGTCAATTGGGAAAACGTGATGGGGAACTCCAACGCAAAACTAATGTGGGAATCGTTCGAAACAGTATTTAGGACTATAAATGAGGAATGTGTACCGTACAAAATTAAGCGTGCGAAAGTAAACAACAAGCCCTTTTGGTTTACTTCTAGAGTAGGAGACATTATAAAGAGTAGAGATAGGGCTTATAGGCTACATAAGTGCGATAAAGACAATTTTGGTTACGAAACAACTACATATCTCTAAGGCGTGAAGCGAAAAGTGTAATAAAAAAGTCCAAGCGCGAATTTGAAATCTCCATAGCTCGTGACGGTAAAGAAAACCCCAAGCGATTCTTCAATACGTCAATAATAGAAATCCAGTAAAAAGCGTCTTGGGGCCTTTGAAAAATCTAAACGGAGATCTAGTTTCTGAAAACAAGGAAATGGCTACCTTGCTAAACGAATTTTTTACGTCAGTTTTTACTATAGAAGATGTAACAAATATCCCTACGGTCACGGACATAATACCGTTTGATAATGGTAATATTTTGGATAATATAGTGGTTAGTGAAGGGGAAGGTAACGCGCTATATTGATAAAATGAAAACGCGTAAATCACCGGGGCCGGATTTCATATATCCCATACAACTAAAAGAATTAAAAGATAGCATTGTTGTGCCGCTAACAAAGATTTTTAATGTTCTATTTCTGAGGGTGCGTACCAGATAATTTCAAGTTAGCAAACGTAACACCTATCTTTAAGAAAGGCGATAAAGGTGCGGCGGGAAATTATAGACCAATCAGTTTAACGTCTGTTGTAGGTAAGCTTCTGGAATCAATAATTAGGGATCGTATAGTCGAACACTTAGAAGTGCATAAGCTAGTTAGAAATACGCAGCCTAGTCAGTACAGTTTCAAAGTTTGCGGATGACACGAAGCTGGGTGGTAGGGCGATTAATGACGAAGATAGATGTAAAATTCAGGAAGATCTGAATAAAATCGTTGATTGGTCAGTCACATGGCAAATGAGATTTAACGTTGATAAGTGCAAAATTTTGCATATAGGTTCGCGTAACGGTAATTTTGCGTATAGTATGTCAGGGAAAGATTTAACAAGCGTAGAGCAGGAAAAAGATTTAGGAGTTATAGTCACTGGTGATTTAAAAGTAGCGAAAGAAAGTACAGCAGCGGTCAATAAGGCGAACAGTGTTAGGTTTTATAGCTCGAAATTTTGAGTACAAATCGCGCGATATTATAGTTCCACTTTATAAATCATTAGTTAGACCCCAGTTGGAGTACGCGGTCCAATTTTGGAATCCGCATATGCGCAAAGATATAGACAAAATCGAAAGAGTTCAAAGACGAGCAACTAAGATGATTCCGTCGCTTAGGTCAAAGTCGTACGAGGATAGGCTTAAGGAGTTAAAATTGTCAACACTCGAGACTAGGAGGTTAAGGGGTGATCTAATCCAGGTTTTCAAAATTATGAATGGGTTCGATAACGTAGATAGAGATAGCTTTTTCGAAATATCTCAATATAATAGGATTGAAATAACGGGTGTAAGTTGACAAGTAGAAGGTTCGAGACAGCAGTTGCGAAAAACTTTTTTACGCATAGAATAGTAAATAGCTGGAATAGTTTGCCGGTAGAAGTAATTAGTAGCACGTCTATAAACATGTTTAAAAATCGATTAGACGCATATGTTGATAGAAAGGGTATAGTTTAAGGTAGTAAAATTAAGGCTTTCTGGGGATTGATCCCACAGCTCAGCACAAGTGTTGTGGGATATAGGGAGGCAGCGTCTTGGGTTAGGGGATACTCTCTGTCCTTACACACCCCATTTAAAGAGATTCCTCTGCCGAGCGGTGCCCCCCCATAGTACTGTGAGGTATTGAAAAACTCATGATCTTCACTTGCCCCACAAACACCTTTAAATGGGAGACCCAAAATGGGTGCACACACACATTTCTACATTACTGTACAGTCTTTACAGCCACACCTACACTTTTTCTCGTAAGTGTATATATTGTAATGTATATGATTGTACATTTTGACTTGGTCCGCAATCGATATGGACCGTGACTTGATGGATACCGTAATGAAATTGACTGGATTCTTTGGATCTGATATATTTGCATGTCCGTTATAAATAGATATAGAGTGTAACATATTTGTGGATAGTAGTCTATTATGACTTGATCCTCTGGATCCAGAGATTCTATCTTTAGTTTTAAATCGATAATTAATTAGTTTTAAATTGATAATTATTTAGTTTCGTAAAAATTGGTCGTTGCCAATTTACCGGCAGTTTTTACATACATTTCTTATGTTCTTGTGGTTCGGAACCCACGTAAAATTGTAGGTCCCCTCCGCCACCACGAGGACATACACAATACACGATTACGAACACAGTTAGGTAGACCAGCCATGAGTGGATCCTAGGGTCTTTGTTGGTCTGAAACATTATAACATTATAACATATATAATATACAAACACACTGATATATATATATATATATATATATATATATATATATATATTATATATATATATATATATTTATTTATTTATTTATTTACATGCGTGTGTCTGTGGGTGTGTGGGTGTATATGTGTGTGTGGGTGTGGGTGTGTATGTATGTGTTCGTCTTTCTGCCTGTCTGCCTGTTGTGAGGTTCCAAAGAGAGGAAATTAGTATGAAAGGTAAATAAAACACTTGCTGCTTATGTAATTGTTAGATAATATTTGTAATTAAAATTCTCGATCGTTTTTATATTCAGCGAGAAAAAGTATTTTTTCTTTTACTGTTTCAAAATTTAAAACAAAAAGCGGTAATGAGCTTAATATGAAGAATTTAAATATTTAAATTAAACGTGATAATGATAATGAGCATAATTATTTGTTCCTGTATAATCTCTGTTAAGTATTTAAGCTTAAAAAAAATATCTGCAGGAAATGATAATTTTTGAGCGAATTTCAAGACGAAAATGGATCATCAGAATAATCTTTATTTAAAATTCATATATATATATATTATATATTATACACCTTACCTTACCTTACCTACAAGGTTCCGCGCGATGATTTCTCATTTCGCGAAGGACAAGCTTGTCGCCCCTCCTCTCGAGTTGGCCTGGTGAAGTAGTGAGTTGGATTCTTGCGCTCTCCACCTCACATAGCCAGTAACGTCCGGCTCATCAGGGATTGTTCTGAGCCAGGCGTCTCTAGTCTTCTTTTGAAGATTTCCACTGCAACTCCCTTCGTGTTTCTTAGGTCTTTGGGCAACTGATTAAACAGGTTTGGTCCTCTCACTACAAAACTATTTTCTTTCAGGGTTAAGGATGTTCCCTGTCTCGCCTTCAATTTGGGAATACGACACAGTCTACCGCTTCTACTTTCCACCGTTCTTTGGGGAGTTATGGGATTCAGAGAAAGATTAGGGACTAGTTTCTCCATTTTCCAAGTGTAAATAATGGTGTATCTCTCTCTTCTCCTTTCCAGTGAATATAGGTCTAGTTCTCGTAACCTTTCCCAGTAATTTAGTTCTTTACCCATTGATCTTGGCTGTGAAGCTTCTTTGGATCTCCTCCAGCTGTCTAATGTCTTCTTTTTTATATGGGGATATTAGGACGAGCAGTATTCCAATTTGGGTATTATCAGGGTTTTCAGTAGAGGAATCATTACATTCCTATTCCTTTGTTTAAAGGTTCTCAATATCTGACCCGTTATTCTCTTTGCTCTGTTTACTGCTATCTTATTTTGTGTTTCAAATTTCGCATCATCTGTCATTACAACCCCTAAATCTTTTGCTCTGGAATTTCTCTGAATTTCCTGTCCATTTAGGGTATAATATTCCATGGACTTTAGGTCTTCTCTTTTTCCGTACCGTAATAGCTGAAATTTCTCGGTGTTAAACTTCATATTTTTGTCTTCAGTCCACTTGTAGATTTTGTTTATGTCGGTTTGTAGAGATCCTATGTCTTCTGGGTTTCTTATTTTTCTACTGATCTTTGTGTCATCCGCAAAGGATGTTACTGTGCTGTCTCTGGTAACGTCCTCATCTATGTCAGTTAGCATGATTATGAAGAGTAGTGGAGCTAATACTGTTCCTTGTGGTACTGAGCTGAGGACCTCTGATTCTGATGAAGATACTCCTTGTACTGTAACGACTTGCCTCTGCTCACTAAAGAAATTATATATCCAGTTCCCTACTTTTCATGTTATTCCCATATATTTCAGTTTATGTATTATGATTCCGTGGTCACACTTGTCGAACGCTTTAGCAAAGTCTGTGTATAGTACATCATAGTTTTCATTACTTTCAAGTGAATCAATAATGTTGTTGTAGTGTTCCATTAGTTGTGATAGGCATGATCTGCCTGATCGAAACCCGTGTTGGTTATCATTGAATTTTTTCTGAGTTTCCAAAAAGTCATAGATTTTCTGTCTAATTATTCTTTCAAATATTTTAGTGAGATGAGATGTAAGCGACACTGGCCTATAGTTTTTGGCCTCGGATCGATCTCCTCCTTTATATATTGGGACTATGTTCGCGCTCTTCAGGATGCCCGGTATTTCTCCCGTGTCTAATGATCGTCTCCATATCCAGTATAGAGGCTCAGCGATTGCATTCTTGCAGTTTTTGATGAGTGTGGCATTCCATTTATCCGGTCCTGCCGCTGAGTGTGTTTTTAGTTTCCCTCTGGCTTGTGTAATATCATCCGTCGTAAAGTCGAAATCCGTTATACTTTCCCCTTGTGGTTCTTCTTCAAAGAACGCGTTTTCATCGCATATCAATTTGTCAGTTTTTGGGATACTGAAAGATGATTCATACTGAGCTTTTAATATTTCAGATACTTCTGTTAGATCATCAGACAAATCACTGTTCTCATTTTTTAAAGGTCCGATAGTCGCTTGGTTTTTCGACTTTCTTTTTGCGAAATTATAGAAGTACTTTGAGTTAACTTTGAGTTATATATATATATATATACACAGGGTGAGTCATAAGTCATGTCCAATAGGAGTTTTTATCTGTTGTTCATGTTATGTTTATGTTTCAGATAACTACTAGAGTTGGCTGACCCATGAAGTAACACCGTCAGGAAAAGTGGAACTTGTGCTCCTGCACGTTGCTGGAATGAATCAAACAGAGGCATGTGAAGAATTTCATCGTCGGCACCCTATGAAGCCAAAGTCGAATCATCGTATGATGGGGCGAACTCTGAAGTCTTGAAGGAGCCAGGCAGTGTTCATGACCGACCACGCAGTGGACGCCCTCGTACAAGTACAGATGAGGAGCTGTGCGTCGATGTACTAGCTAAAGTAACTTGTAGTCCACAGCGTTCAACCAGAAAAGTGGCACAGAAAACAGGATTTTCTCAAACAACTGTGGAGCGCATTCTCAAAAGGTATCGATTTCATTCATATAATCTACACCCAGTACATGAACTACTGCCCGACGATGCTGATAGACGCTTCCCAGTTCTGCCAATGGTTCGAATAGTGTAGGCGGCATCAGCCGACGTTAGCAGCGGACACCATGTTAGTAACGGAACGTGCTTCCACTTGCATGGGCAGTAGGGTGTCCCATTTTTGACCAACTTCATTTTTTCCCAGGTCCAACCTCTTAATATCATTATGCCTGTCGCTCAAAGTAAGAAAATAGCAATTATTTTCCATTTGATAAAAAATTTCGGACCCCCTAGGCCTACAAAACCAATTTTCCCCTTTTCATTATAAAAAATTGTAGATTTTCGGAAGTCTTTCGGTTATAAATTTCTTGCATTTTATTATAACCTCAGATTGTGTACATTTTTGGATAGAAAATTAAAATAGCTATCGATTGATACCAAATTTACCATGCTTTTATCCCAAAATAGACAATTGAAAGGCAAAAATATTAATTTTTTAACATTTTCTTCTCCATTTCTGACCCTAAAGCTGTATAAAACCATATATGTATATATATATATATATATGTGTGGGTTGTGTGTGTGTGTGTGTGTGTGTGTGTGTGTGTGTGTGTGTGTGTGTACTAACTGTACTTCTATTTATGTTCAGATTTATGATTATGATATGATTATGATTCAAATTTCAGATTAGATTAGTTAGACTAAAATGTCTTGTGCAAAAGTTGTAACTCGTATCATGGATAAGCCAGAAGATTGGCTTCTCATAAACTTAATTCACAATTTGGAACCTCATAAAGGGTCTCTTTTTGCCATCTAATGGTGACGTCTTACGTCACTATCTATTTTTATCAAGAGGACCTATAAAAAGAAATCACAGTCATATGTGATCCAAGAAGTACTAAGAAAAGTTAACAAATTTTGGGATTGGTCCGGTATCACATGCCAAGATACTTCAAAAAGCCGCCATCCGAGAAGAAAAGTAGAACAGTTGATAAAACAATATGAATACTTCTCGAAAAACAAAACACAGGAAGAAATAATAAATAAGAAGATACCATCTTTCCTGAAGGAATTAAAGGAGTTATTTGATATTTGTTCTCAAAATGCCATAGAAATAATAAGATCCATTATGAACTTCGGTAACAAAGCAGCAAGATATAGAGTTTCTAATAGACCAAAGAGGACCGAAAAAGCTTTGCTTAGAATCAATAGATAAAAGCTATCGAAACAAGTTTGAGATTCAGGTGAAAAGAGTGGAGCGTGAAGAATTACTTAAAGAGGAGGAACTGGAGAGACAGGAAAAACTCAGCATGACCTTGAAAACAGATACTGAAGGAGAAATAGCGATTCCTAATGAACCAAATCCTATTCGAAGTACATCATATGCTAGAGATGAGGATTATACGCCTCCTCCAGCAAAATCCTCATGCAAAAATATTGTATAGAATCCTATTGTTTCAAATATGGCAGATCGTCTTAACCTTTCTGCTCGCCAAAGAACAGGGTTGCTGCTGTTATTGCAAGTCAGTGCGACAAAGACCTGAGCGATATCACTTTATCACAACAACGATGCACAGAGAAGGGAAAAAAAAGCAGAATTGAAACTCCCAAAATGGTCAAAGAAAAGTTTATATCACCTGAACATTGTGCATTGTGGGACACCCTAATGGGCAGGGTAACCACCATAAACACCGTTACTGGGCAGCCGATAACCCCCACATTGTCAACAAAATATTGTGTTCTTTGACCATAGTGTCAACTCCTACATGTACCTAACTATGCTATAGGAAAAGCTGGTGCAATATATGGACAATATTCCCATCCGTGAAATACGCCGCATATTTTTCTCAACACGATGGGGCGCCAATACATTTCTTCAGACCTGCGCGTGAATGGTGGATACAACCCTTCCAAGGAGATGGATTGGACGCCGTGGCCATGTAGAATGGCCGTCACGGTCCCCATGATCTAAGTTCCCTTGACGTTTTCTTGTGGGGCTATTTAAAGGCGCGCGTGTACGAAGGGCGCCCGAAAACTTTGGAAGAGCTCAAACACAATGTGCGTACAGAATGTGAAACAATCACATCACAAATCCTCCGAATGTGAGAGAAGGCTTCGTCAGTCGTATTAACATTTGTTCTCGACTTCAAGGAGCACAATTTGAACACTTATTGTAAGAATTGAAAAATTTTATTTACAAATATTATCTAACTATCATATAAGCAGCTATTTTTTATTTACCTCTCATTTTAATTTCCTTTCTTTAGAATCTCACAGCAGGGAGACAAGCAGAAAGACAAACGCGCACACACAGGCATGTAAAAAAAAAAAATATATATATATATTATATATATATATTATATATATATAATATTATAATATATATATATATAATATATATATCAGGGTGGTCCTTATTTTCGAATGTCTGAATTATCATGCTCCAAACCTCTTGTATGGTGGCAATTATCACAAAAATAATCCTCTAAATATTTCTTGAAAATATCAGTTTTTACAGGTAGCTCATTGCCCCATGAGCCATTGCCCCATATGCATGCTGGTTAAATATGAGAAAGTTAACCCTCTTCAGATCGAGTTGTTTTTTACACAACTAATTAAAACTAGGTTTGTAAATAGTTCCTGAAATTAGATCACAACATGGCTCCACTGTACTATCTCAAGATGTTTTTCAATAACATGACATGAAATTCAATAAAAAATATGTTTAGCATTTTTTGTAATTTAGCATTAATATGCACAATTCTACTATTTGTTGTAGGCGATAGATGGCATCCCATTACTCGTGGTATGTATGCGCTGCCTGACATACAGCGCAATACACTACAGTTCAGTGTCTCTCTCTTGCTGCTACGTGGATACGAGTGTTGTGTAGCTGCTGCCACTTTACAAGCGTATCTGCTCAGTGCTTATCTGAGATAGATAGGGTTAAGCGTTCATCATCCTTTGAACTTTTTTTGCAATTTGATTAATATTTTAGGAACAGTGAATCGAAATAACTTCTGTATTTATTTAGCAAATTGTACTGTAATGATGGCAAAACACACGAGATCAAGCAATGCTGCGCTTTACCTTGTGGACAAAACGTCGGAGAAGCTGACAGGGTCAAAGCTCCCATCTATCGGAGAGGTCCTTGCAGTCTTCTTCCACAATCATCTTTCGCTTCATAAACCAATTCGTGAAGCAGCCACTGATGTGATGGATGAAATTTTGGAGTTTTAGGCCCGCGCTCGAGTCCCCGCAAAACGGAAAGATCACATTGTTGGAAAAATAATGAAGTTAAACAAAGAATAGCAGCTGCTTCGAAAAAACAAGAACTGGCGTTAAGAAACCCAAATCAGGAAGGAAGAAGAATTCAAATCTCAGATGGAGAACCGTTTCGACATCGCTCATGAAAATGCTATTCAAATGATCAAACACGAAGAGATCGCCAATTCCTGCTAGTCCAACGGGAGCCAGGCAGACGTGGGACGATGGGTTCTGTGGATACTGTACTGTCAGAAATGGAGCAGAAAGTTGAAAACAGAAAAGCAGCTCAAGATATGCAGCTACGGAAAGCCAAAGAAGAAGCGGAAGCATTCTGTTTTATTGGAACGCTGGCGTCATCAAGTAGCAGTAACGAACATTCTTCAGAAGATGAACCACAAGAAACCTGTGGTGGTAAGCCTCCTCCAAAAGGAAGCCGTGGAGTGAATAACATTTTGACTCCGGCACTTGCTTCAGCTTTAGGCCGTTTTTCAATAAGTGACAGAAAGGCAACAATTGTAATAGCGGAAACTGCCCGCAGTCTGGGACATGACTTGAGAAAACTGGCCATTAATCGGTCATCAGTGAAGCGAGCTTGGGAACGTCATCGTGCCAAGACAACAGAAACTTTTTAAAAAAAAGTAGCGGAAGATGTTCCCTTGATTATTCACTGGGATGACAAACTGCTAGTGGACCTCACAGGGAAAGAGCGTGTGGACCGGCTCTCTGTTCTAGTGTCTGGACTGGGAGTGCAACAGCTTCTTGGCGTCCCCAAAATTCCGTCTGGTACTGGAGAACACCAAGCACAGGTCGTGCGGGATAAGCTGCAGGAATGGGAATTGAGTGACAGAGTTGTTGGAATGAATTTTGACACTACCGCATCAAATACGGGACATCACTCCGGGGCTTGCGTCCTCTTAGAACAAAAACTTGGAAGAGATCTCCTCTACTTGCCATGCAGACATCACATCATGGAACTTGTTTTGGTGCAGTTTTCCAGGCCTGCAGGGGACCAACTTCTGGGCCTGAAGTCCTCTTGTTCAAAAGATTTCAGCGTTTCTGGCCTCAACTGGATACGAGTCAGTTTTCATCGGGTATTGATGACCAGGAAGTTGAAGCATCTACGAGAGAATAACGTCCCAGTCTGATCAACTTCGCTTTGTACCGGCTGTCACAAGATTATGCAAGGGATGACTACAAAGAGTTTCTAGAGTTAGCTCTTCTTTTCTTGGGTCGAGCAGAGTCCCACGGCTCTCATCACTCTTTTAAAGCTCCTGGCGCCATGCATCACGCTCGCTGGTTATCGAAAGTGTTGTATTCCTTCAAGATATGGATGTTCCGGAAACAGTTTAAATTAACAGCCCAGGAGGAGCGCAGCCTACAGGATATCTGCGTATTCACCGTCACCACTCACATGAGGGTCTGGTTCCATGCCCCATTGCCAGCAGCTGCACCGCTGGAGAATCTGAATCTGATGAAGGCTCTGTCCAGTTATCCACATACAATGATTGCAAAGGCTACAACAGCCAAATTCAGTGACCACTTGTGGTATCTCTCTGAGAGCTTGGTTGCATTAGCGCTGTTTGATCCAGAAGTTTCTGTGGCTACGAAGAGAGCTATAATCAAGATTATGGAGTCTAAAGAAAGAGATGAGGATGCACGGAAAGTTTAATAAAACAGCTTTCAAGCCGACAATGACCCTGGAAATCTTCGCCTCAAAACAATCGAAGAAGCTATTCGTTTATTTTAACCTGCCACAGGATTTCTTGGAGAAAGATCCCAATGACTGGAATTCCTTTCCCTCACTGCAAGACGCTACAAGAGATGTTTCTAGCATAAATGTGATCAATGATAATGCTGAACGCGCAGTAGCTCTCATACAAAATTTCAACCAGAGGCATACGAAACATGAAGAACAACTGCAGTTCCTTCTTCAAGTTGTGGCTGACCATCGCCGAAGCATTCCCGACAGCAAAAAGGAGACCTTGTTCGGGAAACAGTGAGTGGTTTGGCAACCATGACACCCCCGTCTTGAACGGCTAATACCCAACGATATATTTGGGGGGGGGGGACCCAAATGCTATGGTCTCATAGGGATATACAGTAAAACTTTGAAGTCCTTGAGCTACCTCTAAATATTAACTGATTCAAATGAAATTACTACCAAGCGTTTTCACATTATATGCCACCATTTCAGGGGTTCGGAGCCACCTCTTTCCTCACCTCAAAATTAGGTATGTAAATAAGGACCACCCTAATATATATATATATATATATATATATATATATATATATATATATATATATATATATATATATACATATATACTGTATATATATATATATATATATGTATAAAGAAAAATTCCAGGAGTTTTCCTCTCACGTCATAACATTAAGTGCAAAAAACTCGATTTGAACTTCCTTGGAAAGTCTAGTTCGGATACGTGTGTACCAAATAACAAAATAGAGAACTTTTCTCGCTTCATATTTGCCTATAAAAAGAGAACGAATCGCAGAAGGACAGCAGACCATCAGCATCGCTTCACTTGAAAACATCTGGCTAATCCTCACTAATAACTGAACAAAAATGAAAATTGTAAGTTAATTACTTACAATATATTTTAGAAGGCCAGGCCTCAGCCCCATGTCTGCTCCGGATATAACAATGACATACCAGTAGTATCCATTCCTTGTCGTCCATTTGCCAATTGGAAGATATTCTAAGCAGTGACGTATGAAACCTACAGATACCCATCAATCTGGTAATGTTATAATGTTATTAAAATTTAATCATCAAAACATTGTTTTTCTTTCATAAACCGCCTATATATATGTATTTTGGTACTTGCGTATTAACGGGGGGGGGCCACCTCATATTGATGATTGGTTAGGTTAAGTTGTAATATTTTCGTTAGTTGAAAATTTCTAATACATATGTTTTGAAAAATATTGCTATTTAAAAAATATGATGTATTAGAAATTTTCAACTAACGAAAATATTACAACTTAACCTAACCAATCATTAATATGTGGTGGCCCCCCCGTTAATGTTAATACGTAAGTACCTGTATTTTTATATATCAGGTTTTTGCGCTTTCTTTGTTATAACACAAAATAATATCTGAATCTATGTTCAATATTAAATGTAAATAAATAAATAAATATATTAATCAGTAAATAAATACAGGGGGATGGATGGTGCAAGTCGTGGAATTTGCTCAGGGCGCAATAATGCCAACCAACGGCTTTCTTTTTATGCATTGAAACTTCAGTTCGTTCAGGGTTGCCAATTCCATGAACACTGTCATCACGTCCGAAGGTTTTTTTTTTTTTAGTTTTTACAAGACTATTTTTTATTCACTTCATTGTTAATGTACTGTATAGCCCCTTCTTGAATTTATATTTAATTATTCATTTATGTTTCCTTAGTAATATGTAAACCAGAGTGGTTAATGGAAATAATTATGTTCTAAAGACATTTGGCAATGAGTCAACCAACCAATCAGCGCTCACTCAGTAAACATTCATTCATAAAATGTTACAACCGTTTGTAGTACACACAACAAATATATGCCAGGTGTCGCTATCTGTTCTCAAGAGTGTCCTAAGAATAATGAGCGCAACTGTACATATTCACAAACTATAGCATATATATTTATTTACAGCTGAATTACTATACAGCGGGTCGACAAAAGTTAAGAAACACCTTTCGTTTTTTTTTCTATAGTTATTGATTTGATAATAAAAGTAATAAATAATAAAAAAAATTATTGAATCAATATATTAAGAAACGTGTTGCTTTCCAATTTGTATTTTGTAAAGTTGACACACGTTCTGGCATTTCAATGAGAGCTTTACTATTTGTTCTTGAGGACAATCATCGCGGTGTCTATTTACTTTCGTCAATCCACTCTATATGCTAAACAGCGTAATCAGGTTCGAATGAGCATGTAAGACCTTTGTATTCAGTTTCGAGAGACAACTTATTGAAGAGGCTATAATGTGGTAAACTAAAGAAAGGGTACAATCTAACGAAGCCAAATTGAGCAGAAAATATATTTAAAGCAATATTAAATGACATTAAGAATGAGGATTTAGAATTAAAAAATTAAAGGTCGTTAATTCCTCATAGAAACAAAAGTTAAAATTTTTTTTCCGGAATAATGTTAAATCAATAAAACAACGTCTGAAATTTGTATTACTAAGATTGAGGCAAAAGTCGATCCTCTTCAGATTAATGAAACATCTAAATTCGAAAGAACAGAATCCTATTTAATTACTAATTTTTTAAATAAAAATATAGGTCTATTAAGCTGTTACCGTACATTGTATTATTTATAAGGATATAAGCAAAGCTACCATTATGATAAAAAAAACCACTCTAATAGACAGAGTTTATTTCCACAACAGTTTCAATGCCCACTGGCATCCTCTTCGGGTGAATACAGAAAAACGATTCGTTTTTCTGTATCCACCAGAAAAGGATGCCATGGGCATCGAAATTGTTGTGGAAATAAACTCTGTCTATTAGAGTGGGTTTTTATTTATAATTTGACCTTCACTTAAAAAAGTGAAGTTTTTTTGCATTTACAATGTTACCATGTTACCATTTCAATTAATGTTTCTTTAAGGTCTGACGATATTCACTCTAAGCAGCTGAATGGTCGGTGAGTAACTGGAGTCGGAACAGAATCTTTATGTACGAATAACATTTGCAGTATCATACGAGAAATTAGAATTATGCGAGGGCCACTCAATATATTTAGCCCCACCTTTTTTTTCTTTCCAAATTTCCTTGTAAGTTCCAGAAATTTTGTACACAAGTAGTTACATACCTTTTTTACGAATTTTTATTTTTCCACATAGTCTCCACCCTTTTCTACGGCTTTCCTCCACCTCGAAACAAGGGTCTTTATTCCTTGCTGGTAAAAGTCGGCTGGGTTCAGCTGGAGCCACCTCTTAACCTCCTCAACAACCACATCGTCACTCTGAAACTTTCTTCCACGAATAGCATCCTTCATTGGCCCAAACAAATGGAAGTCTGAAGGTGCCTGATCCGGGCTGTATGGAGGGTGGGGTAAAACAGTCAAGCGTATTTTTGTGATGGCCTCTCTTGTTTGCAAACTGTTGTGTGGTGTTGCGTTATCGTGCAAAAGAAGGACGTCTTCCAGTTTTCTCTCCGGTCGAACTCTCTTTATACGTCTCTGGATTCTCTGTACGGTAGCAATATATGCCTCTGAGTTGATTGTTTGTCCTTTCTTCATAATGTCGACCAGAATCACCCCTTTCATGTTCCAGAAGTTGGCGGCCATAAAATTTCCTACAGAGGGAGCCATTTTGAACTTTTTCTTGCCTGGGGAGTCTGCGTGATGCCACTCCATGGATTGGCGTTTTGTTTCAGGTTCAAAGTGGTGTACCCAAGTCTCATCCCCAGTCACAATTCGTGAAAGGAAGTCATCCCCTTCTGTCTCTTATCGAACCAACGACTCAGAAGCAATTTCTTTTCTTTGGGCTTTGTGATCTTCAGTCAGTTCGTGAGAAACACACTTTTGAGTATTCCAGTTGCTGAATTATAGTATTCACATTTCCTTCACTAATTCTTACCTCCAGTGATAGCTCCTTGTATGTGACGCGCCGATTTGATCGAATGATGCTGTTAGCACGTTGCACATTGTGAGATGTCACAGCCGATGCCGGGCGACCGCTGCGTGGCTCATCATCGAGGCTGGCTTTCCCTCTCTCCGATGATCTCACACTGTTAAACCAACGTCCAACTGTGCTTCGATCAACAACAGCATCTCCGTAAACGTTTTGTAGACGTTTGTGAATATTTCCAACTGTTTTCTTCTCTGCAGTTAAGAACTCCATAACAGCTCTTTGTTTACGACGCACATCACTGTCAGACGCCATTTTTGAAACTGCGTTAACCATCGGTTTTGTATAAGGACGTTTAAAAGCGGTTTTATACAAGGAGGGGAGGTTCAAATTGGGAAAATCTGGTTATGTGAGGCGCAGAAAGTTCAAACTTACGGCCCAAAAGACATTTCAGCACCATGGCCTATTATTTAGCTAAGCAAAAAGGGTGTGGCAAAATATATTGAGTGCCCCTAGTAGATTCTTCTTTGAAATTTTTAGCAAATAATCAGAAGCGGTCACTTGTCAAACACGACGGTTTACTGACGTAAGGAAAAGGCTCCTTTTTTCAAAAGTAACTTTAATGTACAGTGTCAGAAAAAGGTTCACCTAGAAGCATAATATCCCTAAAAAGAGCATAAAAAATACTAATCAGTAGTCACTGGGTTTTGTTTACGAAATTTTATTAGTCACAAAAAAAGATAAAATATCCAAATAAAATTAACAATATTACCAATTAGTAATTTTTGTATATAAAATTTTTTTTTTTTTAAATAAATCTGAAAGTATTTTAATTCATACCAATGAATTAATTTCGTTCTTCAAATAATACTAAATTATCATTCTTCTTTTAAACAATATAAATAAAAATTATAAAAATAATATTATGATCAATGGTATTTTTTGTGGATTTTGCCATGTCCGCTTCTCGCATGGATAGCAATTCCGCTTCCAACATGTTTAATTCCACTATGGATACCATGTCCGCTTCC
This sequence comes from Bathynomus jamesi, assembly GCA_023014485.1. Lineage (NCBI taxonomy): Eukaryota > Metazoa > Arthropoda > Malacostraca > Isopoda > Cirolanidae > Bathynomus > Bathynomus jamesi. The sequence goes on from JAJOZX010003498.1 coordinate 425,158, forward strand.
ACCATGGATACCATGTCCACTTCCACCATGGATACCATGTCTGCTTCCACCATGGATATCATGTCCGCTTCCAACATGTTTAATTCCAACATGGATACCATGTCTGCTTCCACCATGGATACCATGTCTGCTTCCACCTTGGATACCATGTCCGCTTCCAACATGTTTAATTCCACCATGGATACCATGTCCGATTCCACATTTTTAATTCCACCATGGATACCATGTCGATTCCAGCATTTTTAATTCCACATGATACCATGTCTATTCCAGCATGTTTAATTCACCATGGATACCATGTCCTATTCCAGCATGTTTGATTCCACCATGGATACCATGTCCTATCCAGCATGTTTAATTCCACATGGATACCATGCTTCCAGCATGTTTAATTCCACTATGGATACCATGTCCGTAGACGCCTCCGTAACCTTTGATGATGCCATGAGGCTCTGGGTCAGCAACGCAGATGACGAAAACAGCAACGAATAAGGCGATTACCTAAAACCACAAAAGTAAATAATTTAAATTATAATTATATATATATATATATATATATATAAAATGTGCATTGTACATAAAAAAATTAAATATTCATATGGTAAATTCCTGATCAATAAACTTACAGTTTTCATTTTTTTGAGTTTCTTCGTTTCGTGATGGAGAAGTGTTTTCAATTGAGAAGCTTTGATATTCATCATTGATTCATTCCTCTTTTATAGATGATATTAAAATGACAAAAGTTCTCTGATTTCCCAAATTTACTCTTGTTTCAATACAGAAATTTCCAGAAAAGTATTTACTTTTTTTTTTTTTTTCACTCGTGTCTGGAAGCGAGAGGGAAATTCCTTGTTTTTTCCCTCGCTGTGTGTGTGTGTGTGTGTGTGTGTGTGTGTGTGTGTGTGTTGCTAACTTTATATATCATAGTTTTTACACCAGTCTTCCATAACACTAATTTTTATTTTATTTTTTATGATTAATAAACAAATGTTTACAATATTTATGAGAAAGAAATATGTAATTTGTGTAATTAGTAAATTAAATGAATTATTTTAATTTAAATTTTTGAAACAAAGTAAAATAAATGTCAAATGTTACTGCAATTATCGAAGTTTATATCAATAACAAAAATTTTCATTGTTTTACTCAAATGGTACTGTAAGTGTAATAAATTTATATCTATCTACCTGTCTATCTCTCTATATATCTATCTGTCTATCTATAGATCTCTCTAAGCTTGACCTTCGTGAAATGAGGAATCATTGCGCGGAACATTTGGAAAGTTGAAAGGTATAGACTTTGGATATATGATCTGCTTCCAGGAGGAACAAAGATAAATTCATGAAATCATGCAAGCCAAAATCGTCCTGTTCTTATTTATTGTCATGCCAACCTTCTTTCATTGTTCTCTTCTCTCCACATACGAAAGGGGAATACAATAAATAATTATCATTCCTTTATACAAGTAGCCATAAATTTCTTTTATAATTTCAAGGTATTCAAGACTATTTTGTACGTAGACTCTATACAGGGTGCCAGGGCCGTTTCCTCCAATAGGCGACTGCCTAGGGCCCCGCTTCAAGAAAGTGTAGGAGGCAAAATTTCTGAAGGATACGTTAAGGATTGAATTCGAAACAATCTTTGTATTTATTGAGTGAAATGTTTTTAAAAATGTAAGGCACATTTTAATAATTTGTGTTGTAATGTGTTTTGTTCTTTTCAGATTTGTTCTTGAACCTATGGCGCAGAAATTAACAATAGATGAACGGGTGGAGATAGTTTTAATGTGTGCAAGGCGTAGTAACACACCGATCAGTTGTTACTGCTTTTAATGAAAAACACCCTGAGAGGCCGCCAGTTGTTCAGGCATCAGTTGGAAAACTGTTCACTCGCTTCAAAGAAACGGGAAGTGTTCATGATCGGCCCCGTAGTGGTCGGGCCAAAAAGTTCAACTGATGCCGCAACATCACTAACGGTACTCAATCACCTCGAAAACAGCCCAAGTGATTTACGCATTTTCATTTTATCAATATAGCGCATTACCTCTCTTTCACTAACCACAATATTATCTAAAGTATTAACATTGTCAAAAGGTATTATGTCTATGATCGTAGGGATATTCGTTACATCTTCTATTGTAAAAACTGACGTAAAAAATTCGTTTAGCAGGGTAGCCATTCGCTTGTTTTCAGAAACTAGCTCTCCGTCAGAATTTTTCAACGGCCCTAAGACTACTCTTTACTGAATTCCTCTTATTGACGTATTGAAAGAATCGCTTTGGGTTTCTTTGCCGTCACGAGCTATGAACATTTCAAAATCACGCTTGGACCTTTTTATTACGCTTTTCGCTTCACGCCGTATATATACACCTTACCTTACCTTATGCTTACCTTATGTTGTTTGGTGCGTTGGTCTCTTCACACGGAGGTCAAGCTGGTGGCCCCGCCTCTAGGTCTGGCCTGGTGGAGGAGCGAGTTGCTTTCTTGCGCTCTCCACCGTACATAGCCAGGCACGCCCGGCTCATCTGGTACTGTCCTGAGCCAGGCATCCAGTCTTTTCTTGAAGACTTCAACTTTGACCCTCGTTACGTTTCTGAGGGCCTTAGGAAGCTGGTTGAAAAGTCTTGGCCCCTGACAACCAAGCTATTTTCCTTCAGGGTTGAGGAGGTCCCTTGTCGGGCCTTTAATTTGGGAACACTATACGTTCTGCCTTTCCTACTTTCCAGTGTTGTTTGAATGGTAATTGGGTTTAGTTTTAGGTTTGGTACTAGTTTTTCGATCATTTTCCATATGTAGATTATGATGTACCTCTCTCTTCTTCTTTCCAGTGAGTACAGATTTAGTTTACGTAGTCTTTCCCAGTAGTTGAGTTCTTTGCAGACATCAATCTTGGCTGTGAAATGCCATTGCGTTTCTTCTAGTTTATTAGTTTCTTCCTTTTTATATGGGGACGTCAAAACTGAGCAGTGAGCAGTATTGAAGTTTTGGTATAATCAGTGTTTTTAGCAGGGAAATCATTACTGTCCTGTCCCTTCTCTTGAAAGTTCTTAGTACCTGTCCGGCGACTCTTTTTGCTTTATTTATCGCTATCTGATTTTGTGTTTCGAATTTCGCATCATCTGTCATTATTATCCCGAGATCAATCGCTTTCGTGCTTCTCTGAATTTCCTGTCTATCTGGAGCATAATATGCAGTCTGTTTAAGTTCTTCTTTTCTACCATATCTCAAGAGCTGAAATTTCTCGGCGTTGAATGACATGTTGTCTTCTGGCCATTTGTATATTTTGTTCGTGTCCCTTTGCAAGGCCTCCACGTCATGTAAATCACTGATTTTTCTGCTGATCTTTGTATCGTCTGCAAAGGATGTTACTATACTGTTGCTGTTTACTCCGCTGTCTATGTCTGTTAACATGATTATGAACAGGAGTGGGGCCAGTACTGTCCCTTGTGGTACTGAGCTGCGTACTTCCGATTCTGATGATGATATACCTTGAATTTTGACGACCTGCAGACGATCTCTAAGGAAGTTGTAGATCCATTTTCCCACTTTGCCTGTTATTCCCATATATTTAATTTTATGTGCTATTATACCGTACCATGGTCACATTTATCGAAACCTTTAGCAAAATCTGTGTATATAACATCGTAGTTGTCATTGCCTTCCAATGCATCTAGGATATTGTTGTAGTGTTCTATTAGTTGTGATAGGCATGCTCTACCTGATCGGAATCCGTGCTGATTTTCGTTGAATCTTTCCCCTGTCTCCAGGAAATCATAAATTTTCTCTCTAACTATTCTTTCAAATACTTTGGTGAGGTGGGACGTCAATGACACTGGTATAGTTCTTTGCTTGAGATCTGTCCCCTCCTTTATATATAGGGACAATGTTTGCTCTTTTCAAGATGCTCGGTATTTCCCCAGTGTCTAGGGATCTTCATATCCAGTATAAAGGTCTAGCTATTTCATTTTTATAGTTTTTAATCAATAATGCGTTCCAATTGTCCGGACCTGCAGCTGAATGTGGTTTCATTTGCCCTATAGCTCTCGCTACATCTTCTGTGTAAAATCAAAGTCTGTTATGTACTCTCCTTGCAATTCCTCTTCAAAGAATGCATTTATGTCAGGTATCGCTTTGTCACTTTTTGGGGTACTGAAAACTGATTCATATTGAGCTCTCAATGTATCAGATATTTCTTTTGGATCGTCGGTTAGTTCATTATTTCCCGTCCTTAAGGGCCCAATAGCGACGCGCGTTTTTGTCTTCCTTTTTGCATAGCTATAGAAGTATTTTGGATTTTCCTTTATTGCTTCTACCGCCTTTTCCTCTTCCCTCTCTGTATGGTCCTTAATCAGGGCTTGTATTTCCCTATCGATACCCTCCAGTCTTTCTTTTATTGCTTTCCTGTCATTATCTCCGCAGTTACCTAACTTCGCCTCCACTCTCTCTCTCTCTCTCTCTCTCTCTCTCTCTCTCTCTCTCTCTCTCTCTCTCTCTCTCTCTCTCTCTCTCTCTCTCTATATATATATATATATATATATATATATATATATATATCAGAAGTAACTTCCTGGTTCGTTTTTATATATTCATTTTGTTACATCCACTGTATATTCATTGTACCTGTATAAACAGAGCAATTAATAAATGAATCTCCGACTCATAAATCACATAGGAATGTTACCTATGTGATTTATGAGTTTAAATATCTTTACGAAATATAATTCTATATAAGTATGTTTATTTGAATGAATACACTTTTCAAAACTGTTTCTCAAGAGGACATTGATGGTACAGTCATAACTTAAAACGTTTTGGCAACACTCCTAGATAGTACAGGGGTGACTGTACTTTTTTACCTCAAAACTGTAGTCCAAAATAGAGAAACGCTATAAATACACTTGGTACTCAAAAAATACTGAAGTCACACAGCGTTTTCAGAAAACGATCAGGGAAAGGACATTGTGAGGTTTAATCAGAGACGTCAACTTTCAAGTATGAAAATCCGTGAGATTTTGCCTGTGCCTGATTTTGATAACTGGAAACATATCCCACATAAGGGAGTTTGAGACTTAAAATCCGTGAGAGTTGACATGTCTGGCTTAATGCATAATGGTAAAAAATAGTTTGTTACTTAATCAGTTAAATTATATTTATGTTAGTACAAATGCAGAAAATCGAGTCATTGTATCTACAGTAGCCCACCACGGGCAGTGTAAAGAGGAACAAGTTACAGTGCTACTATAGTATGCGGTCTACCTACGATTGGTTAGGTTTAATCATATTTTCGTTAAAGCTAACGAAAATATTAACTAAACCTAACCAATCGTCAAGGGCGATTGACATTGGGATGTAAACAAGCAATTAGTAAACAAGATAAGAAGCTATAATTAAAATGTAGACCGCCGAATCGTAGGTAGACCGCATACTGTAGTAGCACCGAAGTCACATTGAAACCACTAAAATTTTTGAAAAACGCTTTCATTGCCCCTGTTTTAATACACTGGTGTGTCTATGTATGTGCGCTAGTTCCATTCATCTCGGTTGAATTTGTTTAATAGAGTCGAACAGATGAATTCTCAAATGATAAATACATATTTCAGTTTGGGATCACCTGAAGAACAGGGACCGCAGCCTACTTTAGTTAACCTTATAAGGCTAACTAACGAAAATATCACGACCTAACCTAACCAATCGTTAGGTCAACTGTACGCCCTTGACGACTGGTTAGGTTAGGTCGTGATAGTTTCGTTAGTTAGCCTTATAAAGCTAACTAAAGGAGGCTGGTGGCCCTGATCTTCAGGTGATCCTCAGTTTGTTATTTATTGATTTAAGTTATTGCTTATTACGAGTTCCATAAATCTATATTTAAGTTTTCCACAAATTATGAAAAGTAACGTGAAGTTTTGGGGTTGTTTAACCTCCTCCGGGACGAGGAGGGCGGCTACTGGTCCATCTACTGAACAGACCGAACGTTACTTAACCTCACTGATCTAACGCGAAGCGGTGTTTCAATGTGACCACGACGTATCACCCTCAAACTCTGTCTGATAAGCTTCGTTAAATTTGTGTTAAATTTAGTAAAGTAATTTTGTAAGGTAAGTTGTAATATTCTTTATGTTTTTATCGTTTTCTTTCGTCAATGAAAGCTCTAAAATTCAGTCATTATTTTTCACCTTCAACCAAATACGGGTCATATTGTGTCATTTTATCAAACACGTAAATTTTCTAAACATGTTTAGAAATACATGTTTAGAAATATGTATCAAGTGAAAGCATGTTTAACTTTGAACGTATTTAAAATGGTTGAAAAAATATGTTTAGATGTATCTTTTAAGTTAATATACTAATTTTACAGTACAATTTTATCGTTTGGATCATTAATTAAGGTAACGGTAGTAAAGGTGTTACGTAATTGTGGACATTTATTTAATGACATTTAAACCCTACTTATGCCTCCTAATGTACTGTTTTAACGACATAAGGTCTGAGGACAAAGAAGTGTACTGTAATCTAATGATGTACACTGTAGACACTTATATAGCACAGTATACAAGTATACTTGCCTCTGGTAAAAATATAATACTAGGGGCACTCAATATATTTTTACACACCCTTTTCTTAGCTAAATGGGGCTGAAATGGGGCTGAAATGTCTTTTGGGCCGTAAGTTTGAACTTTCTGCACTTCACATAACCGGATTTTTCCAGTTTGAACCTCTTCTCCTTGTATAAAACCGATGGTTAACGCAGTTTCGAAAATGGCGTCTGACAGTGATGTGCGTCGTAAACAAAGCTGTTATTGAGTTCTGACCAGACATGGGGTTGATGAATTATTAATCATAATCAAATAATCATAATGTATGATGGTGATTATGCAATCATAATCAATTCATAATCAAAATTAGAAAATATATATAATCATAATCAAATCATAATCAAAACTGTAGAAAATATTATAATCATAATTAAATCATAATCAAAATTATGAATGTTATATAATCAATGATTATTCAATGATTAAAGTGTATTATGTAAACTGTAATAAACACATCAATCGTTCATTGTAACTTCACCATGTGATAATGATGGAAGAATAATTTTACGTAAGATGTTTTCGTTTGTGACTTTTTGAGTGTAAAATATAGTACATATACTAGAATACTGCTGTATTAGGGTGTGTCGAATTTTTCAACTTTCAAATTCCAAATATGAGGGGTGCTAAAAAGTTGCAGCATGACTTAGGAATTCTAAAGATATTTTTGTTAATTTAATATAATTTAGTTTTGCTTGGTAAGAAGCTACATAAAAATAGTGACTTTTTTGACTTTTTTGTGGAATTATATAATAATTATTATATTAATAATTACACTGGTATGCATCAATTTTGCTGTCAAGGGTTTTGTACGTGATTCTTATAGAGTTTCTCCTGCTGATTTCGAATCTGCAATCCGTTTTTCTCAATCAGCTCAGTTTATCCGGCTATGGCCTCATAAGTAAAATAGAATTTTTCGTGATTTTGTCAAAGCGGAATTGGAACAGTAACATCTATCATCACTTGTTTCACTTGTATATCTTTTTTTACTTTTCAGGCATATAGATAAAATATTTCATAATGAATAGAGCGTGTAAAAATGATCCCAATAGATTCTGCTACATATGTGGGACGGTTACCATGCCAAACAACCAGTCCCAAATCACTAAATTTGTGAAGACAATGTATAGAGCATACTTTGGAATTAAGCTAGGGGACCAGGACAAAAATTTCGCCCCTCATATGTGCTGCAAGACGTGCATTGAAAATTTGAGAAGATGGAGCAAAGGCAGAGCGAAATCTTTGCCTTTTGGAATTCCCATGATTTGGAGAGAAGGAAAGGATCACGTGACAGATTGCTATTTCTGCATGACAAACCTCCAAGGTGGGTTTATAAATTTATTTTTCTTAAATATTTTGAAATCCTCGTATGAAACTTGACATAATATTCACCATAATGGTAATCATACATTACATATACATATTGTTATAGAAAATACATTTACACATACATATTGTTAAACAAGTTACATTTACATATACAATGATTGTATATTTTCTTTCTTTTTCATTCATATTGCCCCCGAAGGGACAATATGAATGAAAAAGAAAGAAAATATACAGACTCCATCGACCTATTTCATATCTTACAGACCGCAACCTTCCCTCACGAGCCGCCACTGTCTGAATGCTTCTTCTATTTCATATGCAAGTTTTATATCCATGTTTCTGTGTTTCTATTTTCAGGAGTTAACAAGAAGAATAAACACATTGTTGTATACCCTGACATTCCTTCTGCTATGAGACCTGTACCCCATGGTCCTGGAATTCCAATACCCGACCCACCTCAAACCCTGGACTTCGATGATTCTGATGATGAATCAATGACCAATGCCAATGACCAGTCCCAGTCGTATATACCTCAAAATACCGCTTCAAATGAACCGAGGCCTCTCAACCAGGCCAAACTTAATGATCTTACCAGGGATTTAGGACTTTCCAAATTAGCTGCCGAGATCTTGGGCTCACGACTTCGAGAAGACAACTTGCTTGCTCGGGAACAACATTCTCCTGGTATAGGAAACGAGAGGAAGAATTCCGCAAGTTTTTTGCAGTGCACGAAAATACCTCTTCCTTAGTGTACTGCTGCAATGTTGAGGGGCTAATCGAATCATTGGGCCTGCCATATAACGCATCAGAATGGAGGCTATTTATAGACTCGTCTAAACGAAGTTTGAAAGCAGTACTTCTCAACATTGGGAATAGGGTTGCATCAGTCCCTGTCGCACATTCCGTACAACTTACTGAGAGCTACGATAACATGAAAATTTTACTGGATGCTCCCGTATACGACCAACATAACTGGAGGATCTGTGGAGATTTGAAGGTAATACTAATATCATAAGTAAACTATTGCTATTAACTATGTTGTTTTTCCAAAGGTTATTTGAGAGCGTATAAGAACACTTAACTTCCCCACAGAAGTGATACAGTCCAATGCATAGATTTTTTTTATCGATAGAACAAATTCTCTAAATTCTTTAAATATTTTCATTTTTTTTCAGATTGTGGCATTTGTATTGGGAATGCAAGGGGGATACACGAAATACCCATGTTTCCTCTGCAAATGGGATAGCCGAGTGGATGAGAAGCACTATGCACAGCGTGAATGGGCATCCAGAGAGAATTTTGAACCTGGGTCGCATAATGTCGTTTCAGTGCCCCTTGTACCACCAACAAAAATTTTGCTCCCACCACTTCATATTAAGCTGGGCTTGATGAAAAATTTCATCAAATCAATGAATAAGGAGGGTTCAGCATTCCGATATCTCGAGAGTAAATTTCCTCATATATCTGATGCTAAACTAAATGCTGGGGTTTTTGATGGTCCTCAAATTCGAACTTTGATCAAGGATACTCAGTTCGAAAACGCAATGACTCCAACTGAGAAGAATGCCTGGCAGGCATTCAAATCAGTTGTCACTGATTTTCTTGGCAAGCGTAGAAGTCCAGAGTACGAGTCCGTTGTCGAAAACTTGATGGAAGCTTTCAAAGCTCATGGGTCGCGCATGTCCATAAAAATGCACTTTTTGTGGTCCAACTTGGACTATTTTCCTGAAAATTGCGGGGTTATAGTGAGGAACAGGGTGAACGATTTCACCAAGATATCAAAATAATGGAAGAGAGGTACCAGGGAAACTGGGATATCATATGCTGGCGAACTATTGCTGGTGTTTGAAGCGAGACGTGCCCGAAGAAAAACACAGACGGAAAGCCAAAAAAACTTCATTCCTTCCTCAATAAACTTTTTTCCATATTCATTGTATGAATAAAAGTATTTATTCACACAATTTTCATTTTTCACGAGTGTTCTTATAATATTACTCGTATCTACAGTGTTTAAGCTAAAAAAATCAATAAATTTGGGGATAAAATTGGACTTATAATAAATGGCCAATAGAGAAAAAACCTGACCTGATTGAGGAAAACCAATGTCATTTTCGAATTCAGCATGGTCGAATTATATAATATGAGTTGAAAAAACCCTCACAGCAGACAAAAACATTTCATATGCATACCAGTGTTATATGTGCTGTATATATAATGCACTGCTGTTTTTGCTTATTTCACAGGTTGAAACATATTCATCAGTGTGCTGAAGATTACTCGTCCGTCAGTGCTACCATCCTAACCAGTAGGAATTGACCTACAATGGCTTCTAACAGGAGGACAAGACTGGGGACATTCACACATATGAGCAACCTAATTGGAACTGGTAGAGAGTTGTTGCCCTCTGAACTCCCAACTCTGCGAGACGTTCTGAAATATGGGCTACTGCTAAGAGAACAAAGTGGTGAGGATATGAGAAACTACCCAGCAGCCAGTCTTGCAAAGGACATTTACCCTAAAGTGCTTGAAAAGTGGGAACGAGCAAACAGTTCTTTTGTAGCCCCCGTTGTAAATTCACGAGTCACAATCTTAAACAAGATCCAAGAGAGCTGGGAGCAGGCCAAAAACATATCTCTTGGGAGAGGAAAGCTACATGTCAAAGAGGCTTTCATTGCAAAACTTGACAAGCTTTTTGACATCCTCAGTTGCAAGTGTAAAATTGTTCTCTGCTCTGAATTTGGCTGCCTTGCAGATGCTGGTTGCAAAAACGAAACTCACATTAACTGTACATTAGGGTGGATCGATTTTACATTTTTTTCGATTTCCATATTCTAATAGAGACAAAAACTTGCGCATGCATGAGAAAATAGCCTCTGCAAAATCATAGCTTAATAGGTAATCATCTTCTGCCCCCGGCAGAGCGATGAAAATCATATTTTAGTAGTCAAAAACGTATTTTTCTTATAATTTTTAAAATATTTCAATATGCGTGTGTGTTATTTCATGCCTAAGCAACGATATAAATGCTATGGGAAATATATAAATGCATTATTTAAGACAAAGAGCCGATCTGAAAATATGTATATAAATTACCTATTTTTTCAACATTTGACGTTGTTGCCGGGGGCAAAAGATATTAACGTAGGACAACGCGCTTGGAAAAACGATCATATGAGGTCTTTTTCATCGACTTTATAGTTATTAGGAATAATTTTGATGCATAATATTTATAAGAATACGTTTTTGACTACTAAAATATGATTTTCATCGCTCTGCCGGGGGCAGAAGATGATTACCTATTAAGCTAAGATTTTGCAGAGGCTATTTTCTCATGCATGCGCAAGTTTTTGTCTCTATTAGAATATGGAAATCGAAAAAAATGTAAAATCAATCCACCCTACTGTACATGCCCTAGGGAGATGAAGATCCCTGTGAAGGAACTTGCTTTCATTAAAGGTCAGAGAGACAAGTCTGGTTCTATTGGACCACATCAGATTGGCTTGCCAGATCAACCTGAGCACAACAGACAAGTCAAAAAGCAGAAGCGGCAAGAAGACGGAAGAAGAAGCCTTGCTGAATATAAGCAGACAAGTAAGCATGATGTTTCAATGCCATCAAATGAAATAATTTTCTCTGATGATGAAAATGAAGAACAAATAGCTGATGCTCAAGATGGAAAGGATGGAAGTTATGAAGTGACATTAGAAATACCAAGCACGTCTTCAACTTCCAATAAAAAGCCAGAGTACAACACATTAGAAATACCTAATGTTGCTATGCATAGCATCAGATATGGTGTTGGCCTGCGTGCCACAGCTGCCATCACCACTGCTGCCTTTATGGATGCTGGCTTGATCACTGAAGAAGACAAGAGACTTGTAGTTGATCACAATAAAGTCAAGAGGGCCCAAGAAAAAGTCATGAGATCCCTGGATCAGGAATCTGATGATCTTTGTAAGAAGGGTGAAATTGACGGCATCTTCTTTGACGGCCATCAAGATACACCTAAAGTTATGCTGAAAGCAGACAATTCAGATCGTCAGTTCCCCAGCATCATCAAAGAAGAGCATTATTCTGTGTGCAGTGAGCCAGGTGGAAGATATCTCTACCACTTCACTCCTGAGAAAGGCTCAACGAGAAAAAAACCTGCTGAAGTTATTGCTGATAATCTTGTAGATTTCATGAAGAAGAAGGGCATTGATAAAAGCCTGCAGGCCATTGGAGGTGATTCTACAAATGTTAACACTGGCTGGGAGGGTGGTTCCATGCATTGGGTAGAGGTCAAGCTTTGCCGTAAGCTGATCTGGTTGGTTTGTGCCCTCCACACTAACGAGTTACCCCTGCGACACTTGATCACAGCACTGGATGGGAAGACCTTGTCTAACAACAAGTGGACAGGTAACATTGGCAAGATGCTAGACACTGCAACCGAACTTGAAATTGATCCTTCATTCACCAAACTCTCAATTGGAGAGCCTCTTACTTCACTGAGTGACAATGTCGTAAAGGATCTCTCTACTGATCAAGCGTACGGGTATAGGATCACACAGGCCATAAGGACAGGAGAACTTCCCACAGATCTGGCCCTTCTTGAAATTGGTCCAGTGAGCCATTCAAGGTGGTTGACAACAGCAAACAGGCTTTGTCGCATATGGGTTTCAAAACATGGCCTTAAAGGCAAAACCCTCAACAACTTAAGACTGATAGTGGAATACATTGTTGGTGTGTACTACCCCTGTTGGTTCAACATCAAAGTAAAACACTCTTGGGTGGAAGGCCCACGCCACATCTTGTTTCAGCTGCGGCTAGTTAGGCTGCAAAAGAAGGCTGTAGTGGATGCTGGTTTGCCAACCATCAAGCGCTCAGCATGGTATGCATTCAGCGAAATGATAATCCAGACACTCTTGTGCTCAGATGACAGTGAGGAGAGGAGAGCTGGTGCCCAAAAGATTGTTGACATGAGGGGTGGAGATGATGACACACTTGGAGATCTTTCTGTACGTCCCAGGAAGACACCTTCCATCAACCCCAGTGCTTCTTCCGTGTTGGAGCTGACAGACTGGTCTGACGGGGTATTTGAACCTCCTTTGACATGTAAACTGACTACAGCGGAAGTAAAGAAGTTCTTTGACAAGCCTATACAAGTTCCACAGTGGCCCTGTCATGCTCAGTCAATAGAGAGGTGTGTGAAACAAGTCACAGAGGCAGCAGGCAGGGTGTATACACATGAGAAACGTGAGGGCTATATCAGAGGCCAAGAAGCAAGTCGGCGGCTGATGTCCAAGAACGAATCAAAGCAAGACTTGATGAAACTTGTTGTTTAAATATTTTTTTTTACTGATGTCATTACTTTCTAATGTTGTTTTATGATTACAAGGATATGTTTTATGATTACTAGGATATGTTTTATGCAGAGAAACTAAAATTTTTATAGCATTACCTGACATTTTGAGAAGCTAAAATTAATAAATGTTGTTTTCCGAGAGCAATTTATGTGCTTTTTAATCAAACGTAGATTTACCAAACTAAGTGTTGAGCAATCACAAAAATAATAGCAGATTTGAATTCTTCACATCCAAAAACATATTTTTAAAACCCCTCAGTGAAGGAATTGGCAAAAATTAATTTTCACCTCCCAAATTGACACACCCTACTACCACGGATACCATGCCCAAAGCTTCCTTGATGTCCGCCTCCGTACCCATTGGAGATGCGATGAGGCGCTGGGTCAGCCGAGCAGACAGCGAAGAGAGCTACGAATAAGGCGATGACCTACAAACACAAAGAATAATTAATATAATTGATAAATATATATATATATATATATATATATGAGTGATTTATGTTAAAACGAAAATGCCTCTACCAGAATTCGAACTTGGGACCTCCTGAACAGAAGTCCCGAGAGGTACCATTACAATAGGACACGATACTATGTACTGTATATATATGTGTATATATATATATACAGTATATATATATGTCAAGAAGATACTCTTCTTGGCTAGAATTAATCTTTATCAGCTCATTTTAAATACTATTAAAGCTATTTTAAATGCTATTAAAGCTAAAATAACTTCAGACTTTAAATTTGCAACTTAATTCTACTCCCACGTTGATCCTTCCTAAAAGAAAATGTGTTCATACGTTCGTTTCCAGAGAAGCGATATGTTATTTGTATGAGAAGTCGGCTCTAACCTCACTTCTGTTTGAGATACATTACCTCCTGGTGATACAACCTGACTTGTCTTGTAACTTTTATTCTTTATTTTTATAGTTTAGAATTTGTGATGTTTTTATATTTGTATTATTGAGATTCTTTTTTCTTGTTTGTTTTAATTGTGTAATGTAAATGTCTTTTTCAATTTTTAATATAAATTGTGTTCATAATTCTTATTATTCTTATAAGGTTCTTTCTGAATGCTGATAATTTTCGGTACCACATCGGCAAAGAAAAAACGTTCTTTTGTAAATAATTCATTAAGAGAAATACACTTGGAGGCTGTTGTCTACATCTCAACATCCACCAGATTCCATTTTTGGTTTTTTTTAGCCTCTAGTCCTGACTTATATCCTAACTTGAGCAATAAACTTTCCTGTCCATATTTATGTATCTTTTATTATTTCTTTATTTACGTTTAGTTAATTTCCTTTTAGTTATTCATTTAAGTTAATTTCCGTATAGTTTAATTATATATCCTTTTGTTATACCCATTTAATTAGTAACATAGTTTTCATTATAAATATAATTTAAATTTTTTTTATTGATTTTCTTTACACTAACCACTAAGTGAACTTTTAAATACTAATCATACATTTAAGAACCTGCTCTCTTTTTGACATATAAATTGCAAAAATACCTTCGACCTTCACACCTTCTTTCCTTTTTTAACGAAACTTCGAAAATAAGGTAAGGCAAAACATAAATTACCCTATTACTTTAGCAATGAAAGTGAGTAGTACTTTAATATAATTACTCTTCGATAGAAGATAAGTTATATTTATGTAAAATGTAAAGAAATAGCATCACTTTAACATATTGCTTTCCAAAAGCATTCCGGAAGCAATATATTAGTGATCCCTCCTGGGAAGCAATGTGTTAGTGATTAACACTGGGGAGCAACGTGTTGGTGATTAACACTGGGAAGCAATAAAATAGAAGAATGGAACTGACGTCAAATCGGATTACCTGAAGATCAGGGCCCCCAGCTTTCTTTAGTTAGCCTTATAAGGCTAATTAACAAAACTATTATGACTTAACCTAACCAAGCGTTAGGTCAACTCTACGCCCTTGACGATTGGTTAGGTTAGGTCGTGATATTTTCGTTAGTTAGCCTTATAAGGCTAACTAACGAAGGCTGGGGGCCCTGATCTTCAGGTGATCCGTAGTTTTTCACAACAATGAAAACATAACTTGGGAATGAAAAATTATAAAATGAACTTAATATGGTTTTAAAAGAAATATTTTTTCAAATAAATATTCAATTTGTTAGTCAGTCTGGTTTTTAATTGCATTTTTTTATAAAGGTATTATTCTTTTTTGCTTCTTTTCTTGCAGGGCCAGCAGAGAACCCACCCTTCGTGCAGGTAGCAAAAATATTGCGGCCTACGGGCCGAATATTTTTGGTAGTTCCTGCGGAAGGTTATTATTACCCTTAGGGTAATACATCGTTACTGTACATTAAAAAATAATATATCTTAATATATTTATTTTTTTGTTAACTAAAATATCACGACTTAACCTAACCAATCGTCAAAGGCGTACAGTTGACCTAACCGGGCATTCAATTAACCTAACCGGACATTCAATATTTTTCCTGTAGGTTTCGATTAATTTTAAGCAATTTTCACCTAATAATGTTTTTCGGATCACCTGAAGATCAGGGCCTCACAGCCTTCTTTAGTTAGCTTTATCAGGCTAACTAACGAAAATATCACGACCTAACCTAACCAATCGTCAAGGGCGTACAGTTGACCTAACGATTGGTTAGGTTAAGTCATGATATTTTCGTTAGTTAGCCTTATAAGGCTAACTAACGAAGCTGGGAGCCCTGATCTTCGGGTGATCATTTTTTTCTCTTGGGGAGCCCGTTTCCATATTTTAGGGTGGAACAGATACACAAAGACAGACAGCATATATATATATAAACTTTTAAAAGTTAAAATATTTGTTTAATTAAAAAACATTATAGGTTTGTTTGCTGAATTGTAAATGCAAAGAGTGAAAAGCACGCACTCGGTTTCCGCCCATTTTATGACGTGTTTATGATGTCACTATCTTTCAACCAATCCGGAATACAGCGAGACGGACGGACGGACAGGATGTTTGAGATCATAAAGTTTTTGTGACATACCAATAAATTATTTTTTACGTAACCTTCGCTTTTTCATTATATTTTTTTCGGATGAAACACTAAATAAACGATTTTTAAGTCTGATGCAAATTGGATGGATATGAAAATCTTTGATAAGAATAGTTTTTCGCTATTGTAATTTAGAACCTAAGTTTACTCAAATTTTCAAAATATTAAATGGCAGTGTTTTCCTCCAAAAGATTTCAAATTCTACATTCATTTCATGATACCAGACTGACAAATCAAAATAGTAGAACTATCTACTACAGTTTCCCGGGTGACATGAGTGGTATGGCCGCAAAATGGTAGCGTGCATATGCAATTGCAATGTTCATCAAATGAGTGCCAGTACCAAAACCCCTTGCACCATTAAGGTTAATGGTCGTGTTTTTGGGTTGATGGCCTAAGCGAAGACCGGGTCATTCGTGAGAAGACTGTACTCCTTTAACGGTTGCTGGTGGCATGGATGTCTACATTCTGAGTGTGGAATCGTAGGAGATATCCACGGTAGATCTACTGTCGACAGTCTTGCATGGACCCGCACCCGCGATCAGCTTATAGGCACTCGGTTCACTCACAAAATTCTCTGGGAACATGAGTATGATGCAGGGATGGAAACAGATGGGCAGTACCGCCAAGAAATAAGCACTATCAAGCGCTCAAGGGTGTTGGACCCTCTTAAATTCGGTGATAGCTTGTTCGGAGGACGTACAAATCCAGTCAAGCTTTATTTTCCGTCTACTGAGGGTGTGAAACTCCATTACTACGATTTCTGTTCTTTATATCCCTACGTGATGAAGAACAATCCGTACCCCGTAGGAGCACCTGAAAAACTGGTGGGTCCAGCCCTGCCCACCATCCTGTAATCACGCACCCAACCAATGGAGGATCGGAGTTGTATATACAAGCCCTGTGCTGGGCCTAGCCGTTCGCCATGGCTACAGAATGTTGAAGATATATGAGATTTAGAGGTTTTAGAAACTACCCAACCTTTCCACACCGTATATACTGTAAATACGATTTTGAAGGATAAGGTAGAAGCATCAGGGTATCTGCGAGGGGTTGAGATCGCGGTTGAAAAATCGTCGTATATTCATCGCTACCGTGACCGTGAAGGGTTACAAATTGACCGTTCCCAAATTGTTAATAACCCTGGCAAGCGCTTCAGTGCAAAGTTGTGTCTAAATAGTCTTTGGGGAAAATTTACAGAGAATACAGGCAAGAGGAACGTTCATCTGGCCCAAAGTTATAACGAGGTGTGGGATTATCCCAATGCTGCCGATAAAGAGGTCATGGAGATCGTGAATGTAGGTAATACTACATAAATGTACAACATCACCGAATTGGCCATAGACACCTCACGTGTTACAAACATACCTGTAGCCAGCTTCACAACGGCATACGCACGCATCAGGCTTTTAGGACTACTGCACTCTCTTGGGCGGAGGGTCCTGTACGCAGACACAGATAGCGTAATATTCACAGAGAGGGAGGGTGAATACATGGCGCCTATTGGGGAATTCCTCGGAGAGTTGACTGACGAGATCAAGGATGAGTATGGCGATGGTGCATACGCTGACGCCGTTGTGAAAACAGGGTCAAAAATTTATGGGGTGCGGGTGAGGGTGGGTGAGGAGCTGATATATATCGTGAAGGCGAAGGGCATTATGCATAAACAGGCGAACCGACGGGTCGTTAACTTTGACTCGTTGAAGGAGCTAGTGTGCTTAGAAAGGACCCACAATTTTTGGGGCACAGAAACTGGGGTGCGTGAAGGAACTTAGGGGTATGAGGTATGCCGTAACACCTACATGAAATGTTACCAGGTGCCTGGCACCTACGATACCGTGCCCTTTGGGTACTACAGTTCCCGAATGTATTCATATATATACAGGGTGAGTCAAAAGTAGCGCCCGATTTCTGTCAGTTGATTGTTTGTTTGCCATTTGTATTACAGTGTACAAGAAGGTAGAAATAAATGAATGACATGTTTATCTAACCATTTATTCGTGGGAAAATTATTACGGAACTGTACCAAGCTGTTTTACTTGCAATTTTCAAAGTGCCCTCCCTCGTGATCGATGCACAATTGCAGCCGAGCAGGCACAGAGTGGCACACGCCTGCAGAGTTCGATATCAATTTCCTCAAACTTTGCAGTGATTTGAGCCTTCAATTCCTGAATGGTACGAGGCTTTTTACGATAAACAAGGTCTTTCATGAGCCCCCAAAGAAAGAAATCTGGAGGTGTAAGGTCTGGGGAGCGTGTCGGCCACTCGATCGGACCGCGGCGGCCAAAAGAAGGGCCAAAAGAAGGTTTGCAGCATATCCAGGTAAATTTCTGCAGTGACAGATCCCTCAAAGAAAACGGGTCCAATTATCCCTAATGGAGATATGGCTGCCCAAACTGTCAGGCCAGGTAAATTTACCTCCTTCTCAACTGTCACTCTTGGGTTCTCCGCAGCCCAGTAGACACAATTGTGTCTGTTAATTGTGCCGTTAAGCTTAAAACATGCCTCATCTGACCACCAGATGTTGTCTAGCATTGTGTCCTCTTCGTCAAGTTTAGCTAAGAACTCTTCGCAAAATTGAAGACGGCGGTCGTCATCTCCATCATGAAGGGCATGCAGTAAGCGTGGAATGTAAGGTTTCCATTTTTTCTGGTGAAGGATACGGATAACATTTGATTGGCTCACTTCCAACTCTGCAGATAAACGGCGAGTTGACTTTTGCGGACTTTGTTCCAGTCTCCTGATGGCTTCTTCAGCCTTAGCTACATTCGTTGCCGTTTTCGGACGACGGACTTCTTTGCAGTGGCTACCGACCCTGTTGCTTCAAATTTCTCGACAATCAATCGTATGTTTCTTCGCTGGGGTGGGTTAATATCGAATTCCTGTGCCAAATGGCGTGTTGTTATCGTTGGTTGTTCATTACATTTGTAGTAATGTTTCACGGCCGCAATGCGTTGATTCATTGAAAGGTAATTCATGGTTCAATTTGGTGCAAATTCAGTAACTTTCCAAACTCTCAGCAATAACCTGCAAAACAAAAACAAAAATAAATAAACTAAGAAAATTAATAATCTGCAAGACAATTATTAACAACATGACTTCCCAGAAAGAATCTGACAGCCGAAAAAACAGAAATCCGGCGCTACTTTTGACTCACCCTGTATATATACAAAATTATACATATATATATATATATATAACACACATATATATATATATATACCTATTTATTTGTTAACGATATGTTTATTTTATTCATTACGTGTATTTGAATATATATACACCATGAATAATTTGATATGTTTATTAAATAAATCATGTTTCACTTAGGGTTTCATTTTCTCCTTTGTGCGTGTGTGTGTGTGTGTGTGTACAGGAAAAGTACCGTTGCAGGTCCTGGATCCCCGACGTGTATTTGAAGAAATCTCACGTAGACGAAAATTAATGATGACTACTTTTGATATTGCGTGCTCGACGTTTATGAAGTGGTATTCGGTAAAATCACAAGGTGTGTTGAATACTGAAAGACTCCCTAGCCCTCCCTCCTTTGAGACTTTTAAGGCTACTTTGAACCCTGCGAAACGTGAGGAGCAAGAGTTCCAAATACTTTATGGATATTCTGGCGAGAGCATTGCAGGATTTTGCGGCACAAACTATGTAATGGACAACGTTGTAGGACTAAACTGTATAAAAGCGTACATATACCGTGAAGTGAAAGAACCAACACGTGCAAAAGAGAAGCAACGGGTGTGGGTAGTGAGTCTTGTTGTTGTTGTTTAGCCGATCAGCCCACCTTGATCGAGCAAGCCGGCGGCACGCAGGTAACCGATCGGCCTCTCTGGAGTGGACCAGAGGTTCAGCGCACTAGTGATGTTTTGTGTTCGTTGTTGTGCTAGAGCGGTACAGTCTGTCATAATGTGTTCAATTGTTTGTGGTGTGTCCTTGCACAGGTGGCAGGTGTCGTCTGTGGAGTTGTCTAGTCTGTGTTTATATGTCCGTAAGTTGGGGTGATGTCCACATCGGAATCGTGCTAAGTTAACTCGATCCGACCTGCTCAGGCTGATCTCTGACCTGTTAATGGGTGGCGGCTTCGCACCTAGGACCACATTCGAACTAAGTCGTGTCAGTGTTTTGTGGGTTACGTGTGTGTGTATGTGTTTTGTGTACTGCGTGATGTCTGTGGGGCGTGGTATAGAATGGAGTATTTGGTTATAATGTTTCTCTGGTGTTACCTTAATGGTGCGTGTCGGTGCATGATTGTACATGTAGTGGCAAGGTTGTTGTGATTTAGTTATCGCTGCTGCCATGAATTGTGTTCCCTTCATGTTTAAATGTTCCCTAACTTTCAGTATTTTTGTGTCTGTGTGCAGGTGTTTTATTGGTTTTGCTTGAGTGCATCCTGTAATGATACGAAGTGCGTTGTTTTGTATTGTCTGTAAGGTGTTTATGTGTGTGTTTGAGATAATAGGTGCCCAGCATGGGCTAGCATAGTCCATAACTAAGAGAATATATTGTTTGTATATGAGTGATGTTGTTTCCTGCTGGTGTCCAAAGTTTGTGCCTGTTAGTACCCTAAGCGTGTTAAGTCTTGACGTACATTTATTTTTAATGTCCTGAATGTGGTTTGCAAAAGATAATGATGTGTTGTATGTGACCCCAAGTATTTTGGTCCTGTGAGTGTGTGGAATGTTGATGTCGTTTAGTGTAAGCTGTGGAGTTATCTAGTGTTCTTTTGTTTTGCTTGTAAGCAAGGTGATGGTTGATTTTGTGGGCGCTACTTTGAGTCTATTGTGTGTGAGCCAGTCTTGTATACTATTTATGTATGTTTGTAGGTTATTTGTAGTGGTGTCGATGTTGTTGTGGGTGGTTGTAAGAGTGATGTCATCTGCATATGATGATAAAGTAAGCTTGTTATCTATAGGTGTTGGAATGTCATTCATGTATAAGTTGAAGAGTATTGGTGAGAGAACAGAGCCTTGAGTGATCCTGTTCAGAAAAAGTGAGTCTTGTTGATGAGTGGTATGACAGGCGTTATTATATCATGCTGCATCATACCGAGTACGCGTACCCTGCGGCTGAGAATGTCAATCTTGTCATAATGGATATTCTGAAATACTTTTACCACTACATTCATATAGATCATGACGAGGTTCGCAGTGAGTTTGTGGCTAAAGGCCTGTGTGAGTTTTGAATAGAATTTAGAGTCGAGTATCGCTTGCTAGGCAAAAAAGATAAATATGGGCGCATGTTTCTCTCAAATAGTGCGCCGGAGTGTGAATAAAATGTGTTTAGTCCGTGAAAATTACCCTGAACAAAAATGTCTGGTGCGCAATCTGGGGAGTGATAAAACATTAAGGCGATATTACTTCGTGTGTCGGAAAAGTTCTGATTGCCCAGTATAATGGGCACAAGTATTCACATGATTCTTTCATGCTTGAACAAACTCGTACACGAAACATTAACGATTGGTATGACTCGTCCGTGTGAATCGTTTCCCACATCTGTCTCCGAGCCAAACCACGCACCGGCTGCTCATAGTCATCTAAGAGTTTGACCCGTCTGGACGTGCACTCCTCACAATAGAATACGATGGAGCTTCCTTTGAACAGCATTCTCACTGCCGTGTACGATGTGTCCGTGACGAAGTTGTTGCGTGTGTTCCTGCGTAAAACCGGTGCATTAACTATGTACTTGAAACGACTTGTAGACAAGCAAACTCTGATAAACGTAATGTTGTTTATTTAAGTGTTGAGGAGATGAATAGAGTCTTCGTGATAGTTGAGAAGTGGAGCGAGGCTCGTTATAAAATACCTGTAGGTGTAGGTACAAACTTAGTAACTGTAGTTACGACTTAGAAGATTATTTCAATTGCCGCTATGCGTTGTGAAGAGGAGTTCACGATTGAAAAGCTCGGCTCGGTAAGAATAAACCCTCGATTGGAAAGGAGTGTTTATAAACTTGAATTTAATAATGATGTTGTGGTTAACGACGCCCTCTTTGTGCGTGCTTTTGTATGTATTCTGTCCGTGTTTGAAGAGAGTGATAATTTGCCAACCAATTGTAAAGTGGCCACAAAAATAGTATTGAACGAATTGAAGGCCCTTTATATTGAATATAGGCACCCGCACACCTTGAGTGGTGAAATAATGTTAAATCGTATTTATTACATAATACAAAGGAACAATGATGTAATTGTAGATTCGATCACGTGCGAGTTTAGTATTTTAGTTAAGCGCAGTAGAACATAATGTTATATAGATTTCTCCTGTACTATTATCCTTTTTGAATGCATATTTATATATATCGTTTAAAGTGTGCATAGGTTTCTTCTGAACTATTTTGAATGTATATTTATTTTCTATATATTTGTTAAAATTTTATTATTTAATATAAATGTGTGTGTATAGATTTCTCCTGTACTAATATTATTATTTAAGAATGTATATCTTTATATATCGTTTAATGTGTGTAGTTTTGCTGTATATTACTTCGAATGTATATTTATTTCCTATATATTTCATAAAAGTATTTCCCATAACTCCTCTATATAAACAGAATGATGGAGTTATGTTTTATTTTCCAATAAATGCTTTCCTGGTGTATATATACACGATATTAAGGAATAGCTGGGTGATGGGAATATATATAAACAATGCACCTTCATTAAATATATATATATGAATGCACTATACCGAATGGCTGGTTACGCCTTCTAAATCGACTGACGGATTTCTAAGCCAACTGTCAAGAATATCTCCATTAATTAAATAAATAGTGCAATCTGGCAAATCAAACGTTATTAATATACACAATTACACATACATCTAAACAAGCCATTTACGCCTTCTAAGCCAGATAAAGCCAACTGGCTGAAAGACAAGTGATGCTGTGAAAAACTTTCATTATGCGTCTGGCGATCCAGGCTAAAACATGCTCTCCTCTCTCTCTCTTTCTCTCTCTTACCTTCCTAAGCTAGGTATACCCCTTTGGGGGGTTGAGACCGTCCCACCTTCTACCCAAAAGTCTCTCCTCTCTCTCTTGAGTTAGGTGGACTTCCCCAGCTTGTTGCAACTGAGGAGATTCCCCCTTTTTTCCTTTCTTTTTTTTTGGAGGGATGGCACCTTGCAACAAGGAGGAAAACGGGATTTGCACTGGCACTCATTTGATGAACATTGCATTTGCATCTACCATTTTGCGGCCATGTTACTGACATGTTACCAGGAGAAAAATTTATCCCTGAAGGAAACGTGTCTTCAAAACACTGAAGGTGGAAATGTTACTAAATGGTTTCGGTAAAAGAAGTGTAAGTAATAGAATGGTTTAGAAATATTCTCTCAGAATAAAATAAAAAAATAAATTGTTTTGTTTTAATCATTAAAGTTTTAAGTGTTTCTTACAATCAGGGCATGAATTATAAAAAATTAAGAAGTGGTGCGGTCGCAGATTCACACATACCAGCGTCGCAGACCGATAGACTTAAGATGCGGGAAGTGCGTTCATGAAAGTGGGGGAGCGTCCCACTTCCGCAAGGAGTTAACAACCGAAGCGATTTATTAAAAATAATTAACAACCGATACGTATTACCCTCAACTCAAGCTCTGCTAACAATCGTGTATGCGGAATTCCCTATTTACTTGCATTTTAAATTTGTGTTTGGCTCTTCTAATTAAATGTTTAAACATTCAACGTAAATTTATAATATTATGTAAGTGTTGTTGTGAGTGTTGCCTTTTGTATCTCTTATAGACTATATTTCTATCAAAATATTCTCACCACAAATAGGCTTTAATAGTTTTAGAAAAAAGAAAATTACTTTGCAAAAATCAAACGTTTGCAATAATCATCGCTCTATAACTTGTTATAATTAACACTTGAACAGTTAAAGTCCCTGATTATAATCCATTTCTTATATATGACTATTCTACTAGAGTCTAATTCTAGTTCCTGTAAATGGGGCCAATAGACAACCCCCAAATTTAAAGACTAAATTATGTTCGGCAATTTCTGAAATAATTATATCTAACTGATGGCCAACATTTACCGTCTTTTGAATTGGCTGAAGATTTCTGCAGTATCAGAGAACGCCACCACCTATTCTACATATTGTATCCTTATTAAAACGTGTGTAGCCTTTAATATGATATCTGCCTGTCCGTACTTTCAATCCACGATTCACTAATTTTGCAGTGAAGTCATAATTTTCAGGGATCACTTTAACATATTGCTCCCCAAAGCATTCGGGAAGCAATATGTTAAAGTGATCCCTCCTGGGAAGCAATATGTTAAAGTGATATACACTGGGAAGCAATATGTTAAAGAGATGTTCCTGGGAATCAATATGTTAGTGATCCATTTTCAGCATGAATTAAAGCTTTTAATTCGTCAAATTTATTACATACACTTCGCTCGTTAAAATAATGTATTTTTAAACTATTTTTTGTATTACTATCCGACCTTCTTTTTGCGTTAAGTTTCCCTGCGATTGACAAGCCCCATTACCTGAACATAAAAATTTTATTTCGTCTTGACTAGGTTTTATGTATACTCTTCTACCCACTTTTTATCAATTAACACCGGTCTGCATGAAAATCGATTTCTTTATTTTGAGTTGTGATTCTGAAGCAGTTCGCTGCGCTGAATTCAAAAATGCTACCAGTTTTTTCTATCACCCACAGTCTTAAAGTTATTAGCAAAACAATTTTGGGGCGTTTTTTAATTTTTTACCTTTTTTATCTTTAATTAATTTCGTTTTTTCATATTTTTCAGATACATTATTCTAACATTACGTCTTTAAAATTTTAATAATGGCTTCTTGAGGATGTACCCATAGTCCAGACATATTTTGTTATATTTGTGGTCGGTATGTTGTTGTAAAACAAAGGACAAATGTAACGACCTTCATTAAGAGAGCTTATCATGCTTATTTTGGAATTAAATTAGGAGATCAAGACAAAAGTTGGGCTCCACACAAGGTTTGTCTTACGTGTGTTGCGGCACTAAGGAATTGGAGCAAAGGTAAAAAGAAAAGTTTGCCATTTGGGATCCCTATGGTATGGCGCAAGCGTAGAAACCATACCGACGACTCTACTTCTGTTCTTGCAATGTTAAAGGTTATAATGCAAAGAATAAAGAGAGCCTTCAATACCCTAGTCTTCCATCTGCAATAAGGCCGGTACCCCATAGTCCAGAAGTTCCTATTACCCGCCCACCCGAGAGTCTGGATCAATACAATTCAGATTCTGATTCAGCTCCAAATCCAGACAATGATGATGTTTATGAACAGCCAACAGCTGACCGAGATCCTAAACCATTAACCCAAGCCGAACTAAATGACTTAGTCAGGGATTTGAATCTGCCTAAGGACTCTGCAGAACTTTTGGGGTCTAGATTGCAGGAGAACAATTTACTGGCATCCGACACATACTTTGCAAGTAAAGAAGGTAAATATATTTTGTTTCTTTCAGTTATTTTTTTATTCTTTCATAAACAAGCAATATGCTTGTCCAAGAGCTAGGAGCTATTTAATTCTGCTTTAATTAGGTTTTACTCTATCACCTAAAGATTTCGTGCTACAAGGGGTGTTGTAATACCTCATCTGTCCCCAAATGTTAACCACCCATTGATGGGAGGGGAGAGAGTATTTTGCTGGGAACGGGACTGGTTGTTATATATATTTCCCCTACATTATTATGTAAGCGTTACTGTAGTCTATACTCTATAACAACAAAATTTATGGTTTAGCATGTGCAATCCAATGTTGGTCTCGATAAGATGGTTCACATTTGGGGATAAATGGGGGATTTATGACACACCCTGTAGTAAGAAAACCATACGAGATAGGGAAAAACTAACTATATTTTTGAGATCGGCGCATTCAAATTATATAGAATCACCAACTAGTTTGTATAAATCGATCGACAAGTTTTCAAATGTGTACTGGTGTAATCTACCTAGTCGCGCATTACCTTTTCTATTTAAGTGCAGGTCATTCTGAAGGGATAAGTCCGGCGAATCAAAATCTGCATCACCTGAAGATCAGGGGCCCAGCCTTCTTTATTTAGCCTTATAAGGCTAACTAACGAAAATATCACGACTTAACCTAACCATTCGTCAAGGGCGTACAGTTGACCTAACGATTGGTTAGGTTAAGTTATGATATTTTCGTTAGTTAGTCTTATAAAGCTAACTAAGGAAGGCTGGGAGCCCTGATCTTCAGGTCATCCCAAAATCTTACCAAACATTAATCCTAGACAATATCGGTGGGGTACCAGGTGCCCCAGCACGAATTTTTAAATGGTAATAAAATTGAAAAATTACTGTCACTGTCTAACGTTGATAATTTCAACTCCTTCAATTATGCACATTACTCCTAATTTTGTATTGAAGTAAATTGTTCTAATTAATAATTTGTTACTCATAAATTCTAAGTAATGCTCCAAAAATTAACACATTATTCGACTTTTCTTTTGAAGTTTTTACGATATTTATCAAGCAAATCCTCAGTCCTGCTTTTAAATTTATACAAATCGTTTCTCCTAAAGTGTAAAATTAAAAGCGAATTGATTGTTTAAATTTAAAATTCTTGACATCCTACTGACTACACTCGTTTTTGTGCCTGGTTCAAATATCCTTATTTGTTTTACTAAATTTCTTGAACGGACCTCACTATCCATATGCTTAACTATGGATAAACCTACGCAAAACTTTGTTTCCCATTTCTATTTCATCAAAAAGACGAATCGGATTCTGATCTGACACTGGAACTTAAAATTTGTTGTTTCCTTATCCCTAAAAGGACGACCGTTATATAGTGATAACGTTTCAAATATAGGCATTCATAACTAAACCCTTCAAAGAATTTTGGCGTCGTTAAAGGGTTAGGATTAGTCCAGGTTTCTGACCAAGGCAAAATTATGATCAGTTCTTCATTTATTTTCAAATGAATTTACCACCTAATTCCAACCACTTTTGCTCACTGTTTTAAACTTTATCTCGAACTAGTTAAAAGCTATCATTTAAATTACTGATGAAATTTAAATTACTGTTGAATTCCCATTAAATTATTTTCTATACTTAAAGCCTTTTCGTTAATTATTACAATGATAATTATTTGGTACGTCATCTTTAAATGTCTTAACATGATATTATAATGAAATTTAGAATTAATTTATTTTCTCAAATTCTTAAAAATTTTCTTTTTCAACACATTAAATGTTTCATCGATACATGATTTTCATCGATACAAAATTTGCAAATATTTTTACGTTCATATTTTCATCAGTATACAAATATATGACGAGAGATGAGTTGAAAGTGGCAAATGTCGCACAAATACTCATGACATGACATTTTAAAGAAAATATGAAAATTATTCCAGAAAATAACACCAATGCTAAAAAATATTAAACACCAATGCGGATCCGACAAACTCTTGAAGGAGTAATATATAATATATATATATACACCCACACACACCCACACACACACATATATATATATATATATATGGAGAGAGAGAGAGAGAGAGAGAGAGAGAGAGAGAGAGATGTATGTGTATTTGTTTAAATTTCAATAGATAAACTACAATAATTTATTTTTATATGAAAGTATATAGTGTTATAGGAATAATTTAAGTAAAAACTTTATATTTTACAAATAATTTATTTATTTCATAAAAACTGTTTATAACAAAGTTAAAAATAATATAAATGTTTTCATTTTATTTTATTTAAAAAAAAGTCGAATTAGTTTGCAATTTACTGATAAGTTAATTAACATTTATTTATGAGTAAAAGCGTATAAAAGCTTAAATTTAACAATTCGTTTCTAAAAAGAAAATTTCAATTGCTCCTGTTGGTTTACGTCGTCGTCGTCGTTGGCCTAGGCAAGCTACGGCTTGGGACCGTAGCGCATCTATCCGGTATAGGTTAACCTGGATGATGTAGCCATAAGCACTGCCGCTAGTTAAGTGCCAACCAGTGATTATCTCACTAGCCGTATTGAGTCCGTTAGGCGAAACTGCGACAGTACCAAAGGTGGAAAATATAACCTTTGGTTTTCTATTATTTATTTGTAAAATGGACATGGCATTAGATTAAAATAAATATTTGAATATAAATAATTAACTGACAATTGTGATATATAATTAATTATGTTTACATACAATAAAATAATATAGTATACATAAAATTAGTATTAATGTGGTTCACAATTGAATTATAATGGGGTAACTAATTTAAAATGAATTTATACTATTCCGAAATTCAAGACTGTAAAATTAACATTTATCTTGAAACTAAAATAAGAGTATTCACTACACACTCCCCCACCAGAGAGGAAGTTCAAAGAGTTCCGAACGACACAGATTTCCGCTGAACCTTTTTGGTAGCTACTTGTACCTCACTTAAGGTTGATTCCAAAAACGCAGGCTTAAGACGATCGATAGAAACCTTGTCGACCTTGGAACCGCGCTGGATGAGAAATGATTTGCGCGTACGTCGGAGAACTTCATAGGGTCCGTCATATGGACATTGGAGAGGCCGTTTTGGGACAGGTACACGAACGAAAACGTGGGTGCAAGACTGGAGGGCTGGGGAAACAAAGATGTTCTGTTGGCTAGTCAATCGAGGGGGAACAGGCTGAAGGGACTGCATGTGAGAGGAAAGTGTTTGAGCGAATTCCGTAGGATCACATGACTTATCCCCTGCAGTGAAGTAGCCACCTGGTAGCCGCAGTGTTGTTCCATAGACTAGTTCAGCCGCTGTAGTCTTCAGATCATTCTTAAATGCAGAGCGAATACCAAGCAACACGAGTGGAAGCTTATCCATCCAATGGGAGTCTTCGTGACACATAAGGGATGACTTCAGCTGGCGATGGAAGCGTTCGACGAGGCCGTTAGCTTGCGGATGATACGCACAGGTATGCGCATGTACTGTACCCAACAAGCTGGTAAACTTCTTCCAAAGCGAAGACTCAAATTGGCGACCTTGGTCAGTGATGACTTTTGTCGGCAATCCAAATCTTGATACCCATCCATGAAGAAAGGCTCTTGCAACAGTGTCCGCTTGGATATCAGGAAGTGGGATGGCTTCAGGCCATCTGGAAAAGCGGTCGAGACAGGTGAGCAGATAACGTTGGCCTTGAATCACTGGAAGAGGGCCAACAATGTCTACATGAATTACCTCAAATCGCTGTGATGGGGGCGGAAATGCGTCAAAGGGGGACCTGGTGTGCCTTTGGACTTTGGCACGCTGGCAGGCAAGGCACGTTTTGGTCCAATGTTTGACATCCTTCCGCATCGAGGGCCAAACAAAGCGAGAGGTAACCAGGTGTTGCGAAGCACGGATACCAGGATGGGAGGGCTTATGAAGATCCGTGAAGACTGCTTTTCTGTGACATGGAGGGACATAAGGGCGAATAGCAGCTGTTGATACGTCGCAATAGAGGGGCACAGACAATCCTGGCATACTCATTTTCTTGAGGGAAAGTGAGTGAGTGGAGTCTTCTCTGAGCAGGTCTTGTAGTTCCGTATCCTTATCTTGATCCTGTGCAATAGCATTCCACAGTGTAGAGCTGAGGGTAACAGAAGTAATCTCTATTCTTGAAAGTGCATCCGCTGGAGTGTTCAAGACACCTTTGATGTGGCGGATATCTGTGGTAAATTGCGAGATATAATCGAGTTGCCTGATGACTCTGGGAGAGTGGTTACAGCTGTTTTTATTGAAGACAGTGATCAAAGGTTTGTGGTCGGTAAAAACACAAAACTCTCGGCCTTCAAGGAAATGTTGAAAATGCTTCACGTTTAAGTAAATAGCAAGAAGTTCACGTCCGAAAGCACTATAACGCGTTTGGGCTGGCTGCAGCTTTTTCGAGTAAAACGCGATGGGTGCTTGTTGACCGTTAATGGTTTGTTCCAACACTCCACCGATCGCAACATCTGAGGCATCGACCGTCAGAGTTAGGGGGGCATCACTGATAGGAAATGACAGAGACAATGCACTATTGATAGCATTTTTGGCATTGTCGAACGCCTGTAAACTATCGCTACACCATAACAATTTCGTTACCTTGCGTTTGTGTGTGATCATAGCGTGTAGAGGAGCAAGAACACTAGCACAGTTTTTAATGAACTTGTGGTAATAATTTACCAAACCTAGAAACCGACGTAACTCACGCTGATTATTTGGCATAGGGTAATTTTTTATCACTTCACACTTGTCCTGAAGGGGGGTAATTCCGTGCTGCGAAATCGTGTGACCAAGAAATTCCAAGGTTGGCTGTGCAAACACACACTTAGATGCATTAATAGTAACACCGTATTGTTCTAAGCGTTGAAAGAGGAGTGAAAGATGTTCCTTATGTTCCTCTTCCGTTGAGCTGGCCACAAGCAAATCATCGATGTAGGCATAAACAAAGTCTAAGCCTCTGGTGACCTCATCTATAAACCTCTGAAAGGTTTGCGCAGCATTCCGTAGCCCGAACGGCATCTTCAAAAATTCGAATAACCCAAATGGTGTACAAACTGCAGTCTTGGGAATATCCGAAGGCTCTACGGGAATGTGGTGGAAAGCCTTAACGAGATCTATTTTACTGAAGATAGATTTGCCGTGGAGAAGAGAAGTAAAGTCTTGGACATTTGGTACCGGATATCGGTCCGGGATGGTTGTCGAATTCAAAAACCGGTAATCCCCATGGTCTCCAGTCTCCTGACTTCTTCTGGACCAGGTGTAGGGGAGAGGACCAACTGCTTTTGGAAGGTCTTATTATCCCAAGATCTATCATAAGCTGGAATTCCGATTTGGCAGCTTTCAGTTTGTCCGGGGCAAGACGTCTGGGTTTTGCAAACACAGGGGGACCTTTTGTTGTAATGTGATGGGTAATGGTGTGCTTAATGGTATCACCCATCTGCATAGGTTGAAGAATTCCTGGATATCGTTGGAAAAGGCACTGGTACATGGAATTAGGGGGAACGAGGGAAAGTGCAGAGTTCGAGGCGTCTGGAAGGGCAACCTGTTTGGCAAGAACAGAAAGCAGTGTGGCCTGGTCGCATAAGCGTCGCTTGTCAAGATCCACCAGGAGTTTGAAATGCTGGAGGAAGTCAGCGCCGATTATGGGATGCTGCACTTGAGCACAGATGAAAATCCACTTGAAGGATCGGTGAAGGCCCAGTTTAGTTCACGCGACTGAGTACCGTACGTGGGTATGCGTGAACCGTTAGCAGCGTATAGAGGCGGAGATTCCGAGTGCGTATGACCAGATTTTTGAGGGAATACACTGACTGACGCTCCGGTATCGACCAAGAAATTGATACCAGAGTTCCTGTCCTTTATGAATAACAGGTTGGCAGTGCGAGTACTAGACGCCATTAGGACTCGCTGCTGGGGTTTTCCGACGAAAAATTGCAAGGGGAGATGCACTTCCTAGCCTTCTTTCCAAATTTCGAGTGGTAGAAGCAGATCTTCCCGGAACTCGAACGATACCTCTTCGTAAATCTTGACCGAGAATGGCTTCTTTGCCGTTGATTTTGTAGCAGAGAACAAACGTGGTTGAGTTGTTGACTTAACTCTTTCACTTTCAACTCCAGTTCCGATTGTGTGTTCACGTTGTTGACCGGAGCTGTGTCAATCACCACTACTTTGTCGGCAGTTTCTGCTAGTTTTCAACTGGAGTAGCAGGATCCATAGTGGCCAAGACACGCTGAGCTGATGGAGGAAGTTTCTGCAAGAACAACTGTCTAAAGATGTCCTTATCGAAGGTTTGTGCGCGTTCGCCTAGAGCGCACTGCATAGCCCTCAGCATTTGAGTGGGCTTACGGTCTCCAAGTTCTTCTTTTGAGATTAACTGATGTAGTTTCTCACGCTCGGAGACAGTGGTGCGGCGCAGGATGGCAGACTTCAGATCGTTGTACGGGTCCTCACTCGTGGAAGTAGATACGATGACGTCACGGACTTCAGAGATGATGCTCGCTGGTAGAGAGGACAAAACATGATCGTATTTCGTCCAGCTAGCGGTGATCCTTCCCAAGTTGAATTGTGATTCCACTTGGTGGAACCAAATAAATGGATCACCGGCCAGAAGACGGGGAGCTTTACGCTCAAGTGGGAGATGGCACCAGCGTCGTCAGGCATCTTCTCCTATGCTTGCTAACGTACAAGCAAGACAAGTTCCCAACGAAGGAGTGGAGGTTGAGACGAGCGCAGGCACAGAGCGCACGGCAGGGGTGAGGGGCAGAGGGCACGAGCGACATTACAGTCTGGTCCTAGTCGCTCGGGTGAAGGGGGTGGTGGGCACGAACGACGTTACAGTCTGGTCCTAGTCGCTCGGGTGAAGGGGGTGATGGGCACGAACGACATTACAGTCTAATCCTAGTCGTTCGGGTAAAAGGGGTAATCCAGCTCCGGGGTCACCAATTGTTGGTTTACGTCGTCGTCGTCGTTGGCCTAGGCAAGCTACGGCTTGGGACCGTAGCGCATCTATCCGGTATAGGTTAACCTGGATGATGTAGCCATAAGCACTGCCGCTAGTTAAGTGCCAACCAGTGATTATCTCACTAGCCGTATTGAGTCCGTTAGGCGAAACTGCGACAGTACCAAAGGTGGAAAATATACCTTGGTTTTCTATTATTTATTTGTAAAATGGACATGGCATTAGATTAAAATAAATATTTGAATATAAATAATTAACTGACAATTGTGATATATAATTAATTATGTTTACATACAATAAAATAATAGTATACATAAAATTAGTATTAATGTGGTTCACAATTGAATTATAATGGGGTAACTAATTAAAATGAATTTATACTATTCCGAAATTCAAGACTGTAAAATTAACATTTATCTTGAAACTAAAATAAGAGTATTCACTACACTCCCAAGAAATAATTTATCTTTATTCTTTTTCGGCCAAAATAAAAAAAAAAAATGGAACCAATATTATGATCAGTGATATGTTTTGTGGATTTTGCCATATCCACCATGAACACCATGTCCACTTCCAAAATGTTTAATTCCACCATGGATCCTGTGTCCACTTCCAAAATGTTTAATTCCACCATGGATCCTGTGTCACACTTCCAATGTGTTTGATTCCACTATGGATACCATGTCCTATTCTTTGCTACCATGAATACTACCACGGATACCATGCCCGAAGCTTCCTTGATGTCCGCCTCCGTACCCATTGGAGATTCGATGAGGCGCTGGGTCAGCCGAGCAGACAGCAAAGAGAGCCACGAATAAGGCGACGACCTACAAACACAGAGAAAATTAATGTAAATGATACATATATATTATATATATTATAGATATATATATATATATAAATCTATACAATATATATACATATGAGTGATTTATGTACAAAACGAAAATGCCTCTACCAGAATTCGAACTTGGACCTCCTGAACAGAAGTCCCGAGAGGTACCATTACAATACGACACGATACTATGTACTGTATATATATATATATATATATATATATATATATATAACTGAAAAGCTCCTCTTTATTCACTTACAATTTTCATATTGCTGAATTTAATCGTATGCGTTTGCGAAAATGTTTACAAGTGAAATAGACGTTGATGCTTTGATACCTTCAATAATTGTTCTTCTTTTATAGTCATGAAAATGAAGAGAGAAATGTGTTTTTCCCCAATTCAATCGTGTCCAAATACCATAATTCCATGCAAACAAACAAGGAATTTTTTTTTCACTTACGGCTTGACCCGAATGAGAAATTCCTTGCGAGGGTAACTTTCTTTTTTCATCAGCTGTCGGGGAGTGCATTTTATATGTTTATTGCATTAACGGACGTTTATAGATATATATATATATATATATATATATATATATATAATATATGATCAACGTGTTCGATCTTGGAGAAGGAATTAATATGTAATATATAGGATATATTAATTATATAACTACAGTATAACATAAATGTCGTTTACAAAATTTTCCTATTTGGTGAAATTTGAAGGTTGTGAGTATCCGTAATATATATATATATATATCTATTATATAATATATATATATATATATATTGCAAAAGTAATGACACTTTGACCGTGACACCTTCTTTCCTTTTCTAACGAAACTTAGAAAATAAGGCAAGGCAAAATATAAATTATACTTTCGCAATGAAGTGAGTCGTACTTTAATGTAATTACTCTTCATCAGAAGATAAGTTGGATCAGGTTGAGAATAGCCAACCCATTTACCTCATGTTAAGAATGGCGAACCAAAATTCAACAGTTAAGAATGGCAAAACTAAGTTTCAACAGGGAAAAATACTCGACAAAAAAAATATGCTCCACTATTTCATATAGTCAACTGATGGAGTTGTACTTGTATCAACTAAACCGAACACCCATACTTGATATGCGGGATATTTTTGCTACCCCACACGAAGGGTAGCAAAAATAACTGAATGCCCGGTTAGGTTAATTGAATGCACTGTTAGGTCAACTGAATGCCGTTAGGTTCATTGAGTGCCCGGTTAGGTCAAACTGTACGCCTCGACGATTGGTTAGGTTTAGTCGTGATATTTTCGTTTTTAAAACTAACGAATCTATCACGACTAAACCTAAGCAATCGTCAAGGGCGTACAGTTGACCTAACCGGGCATTCAAAATTTTATCCTATGTAAATAATGGTTTTTACAAAATTCTCCATGTTAAGAATAGCAAACCCAAAAAGTTTCATGTCAGAATAGGGAACCCAAAATTATCCATGTCAAGAATAGCGAACCCAACACCCTATGGGTTCGCTATTCTGAACGTGATCCGATAAGTTTATATTGATGTAAAATGTAAAGAAATGTAATGAAGTAAAATAGAAGAATGGAACTGACGTCAAATATTATAAATAATATGAAATGGTCAGTCCCAAACAAACCTTTAAATATTGTATATAATAGTTTAAAGCAAAGACCAACGTATTGTTTTCTTGTTACTTTCTAATGTAAATATTCAACAATTTTTATGGAATTTACCCTGCCAATAAAGATTATCATTTTTGTTATCATTATCATTATCATTATTATTACACTGGTATGCATCAATTTTGCTGTCAAGGGTTTTGTAAGTGATTCTTATAGAGTTTTTCCTGCTGATTTCGAATCTGCAATCCGTTTTTCTCAATCAGCTCAGGTTATCCGGCTATGGCCTCATAAGTAAAATAGAATTTTTCGTGATTTTGTCAAAGCGGAATTGGAACAGTAACATCTATCATCACTTATTTCACTTCTATAATATCTTTTTTACTTTCAGGCATATAGATAAAATATTTCATAATGAATAGAGCGTGTAAAAATGATCCCAATAGATTCTGCTACATATGTGTGACG
Organism: Bathynomus jamesi; assembly: GCA_023014485.1. Lineage (NCBI taxonomy): Eukaryota > Metazoa > Arthropoda > Malacostraca > Isopoda > Cirolanidae > Bathynomus > Bathynomus jamesi. The sequence goes on from JAJOZX010003498.1 coordinate 460,796, forward strand.
GTTACCATGCCAAATAACCAATCCCAAATCACTAAATTTGTGAAGACAATGTATAGAACATACTTTGGAATTAAGCTAGGGGACCAGGACAAAAATTTCGCCCCTCATATGTGCTGCAAGACGTGCATTGAAAATTTGAGAAGATGGAGCAAAGGCAGAGCGAAATCTTTGCCTTTTGGAATTCCCATGATTGGAGAGAAGGAAAGGATCACGTGACAGATTGTTATTTCTGCATGACAAACCTCCAAGGTGGGCTTATAAATTTATTTTTCTTAAATATTTTGAAATCCTCGTATGAAACTTGACATAATATTCACCATAATGTAATATTCACCATATATAGCATAATATTCACCATAATGGTAATCATACATTTACATATACATATTGTTATAGAAAATACATTTACACATACATATTGTTATACAAGTTACATTACATATACGTACAATGATTATTGTATATTTTCATCTTTTCATTCATATTGTCCCCGAAGGGACAATATGAATGAAAAGAAAGAAATATACAGACTCCATCGACCTATTTCATATCTTACAGACCGCAGCCTTCCCTCACGAGCCGCCACTGTCTGAATGCTTCTTCTATTTCATATGCAAGTTTTATATCCATGTTTCTGTGTTTCTATTTTCAGGAGTTAACAAGAAGAATAAACACATTGTTGTATACCCTGACATTCCTTCTGCTATGAGACCTGTACCCATGGTCCTGGAATTCCAATACCCGACCCACCTCAAACCCTGGACTTCGATGATTCTGATGATGAATCAATGACCAATGCCAATGACCAGTCCCAGTCGTATATACCTCAAAATACTGCTTCAAATGAGCCGAGGCCTCTCAACCAGGCCAAACTTAATGATCTTACCAGGGATTTAGGAATTTCCAAATTAGCTGCCGAGATCTTGGGCTCACGACTTCGAGAGGACAACTTGCTGGCTCCGGGAACAACATTCTCCTGGTATAGGAAACGAGAGGAAGAATTCCGCGAGTTTTTTGCAGTGCACGAAAATACCTCTTCCTTAGTGTACTGCTGCAATGTTGAGGGGCTAATCGAATCCTTGGGCCTGCCATATAACGCATCAGAATGGAGGCTATTTATAGACTCGTCTAAACGAAGTTTGAAAGCAGTACTTCTCAACATTGGGAATAGGGTTGCATCAGTCCCTGTAGCACATTCCGTACAACTTACTGAGAGCTACGATAACATGAAAATTTTACTGGATGCTCTCGTATACGACCAACATAACTGGAGGATCTGTGGAGATTTGAAGGTAATACTAATATCATAAGTAAACTATTGCTATTGACTATGTTGTTTTTCCATAGGTTATTTGAGAGCGTATAAGAACACTTAACTTCCCCACAGAAGTGATACAGTCCAATGCATAGATTTTTTTATCTGATAGAACAAATTCTCTAAATTCTTTAAATATTTCATTTTTTTTCAGATTGTGGCATTTGTATTGGGAATGCAAGGGGGATACACGAAATACCCATGTTTCCTCTGCAAATGGGATAGCCGAGCGGATGAGAAGCACTATGCACAGCGTGAATGGGCACCCAGAGAGAATTTTGAACCTGGGTCGCACAATGTCGTTTCAGTGCCCCTTGTACCACCAACAAAAATTTTGCTCCCACACTTCATATTAAGCTGGGCTTGATGAAAAATTTCATCAAATCAATGAATAAGGAGGGTTCAGCATTCCGATATCTCGAGAGTAAATTTCCTCATATATCTGATGCTAAACTAAATGCTGGGGTTTTTGATGGTCCTCAAATTCGAACTTTGATCAAGGATACTCAGTTCGAAAACGCAATGACTCCAACTGAGAAGAATGCCTGGCAGGCATTCAAATCAGTTGTCACTGATTTTCTTGGCAAGCGTAGAAGTCCAGAATACGAGTCCGTTGTCGAAAAGTTGATGGAAGCTTTCAAAGTTCATGGGTCGCGCATGTCCATAAAAATGCACTTTTTGTGGTCCCACTTGGACTATTTTCCTGAAAATTGCGGGGATTATAGTGAGGAACAGGGTGAACGATTTCACCAAGATATCAAAATAATGGAAGAGAGGTACCAGGGAAACTGGGATATCAATATGCTGGCGGACTATTGCTGGTGTTTGAAGCGAGACGTGCCCGAAGAAAAACACAGACGGAAAGCCAAAAAAAACTTCATTCCTTCCTCAATAAACTTTTTTCCATATTCATTGTATGAATAAAAGTATTATTCACACAATGTTTTCATTTTTCACGAGTGTTCTTATAATATTACTCGTATCTACAGTGTTTAAGCTAAAAAATCAATAAATTTGGGGATAAAATTGGACTTATAATAAATGGCCAATAGAGAAAAAACCTGACCTGATTGAGGAAAACCAATGTCATTTTCGAATTCAGCATGGTCGAATTATATAATATGAGTTGAAAAAACCCTCACAGCAGACAAAAAAATTTCATATGCATACCAGTGTTATCAATATCATTAACCTGATCATTCTCATTAGCAATTTTTCACAATGAAATCATAATTTGGGTATGAAAAATTATAAAATGAACTTAATATTTTTCTTTCAAGAAATATATTATTTTTTAAAATAAATATTCTTTTTGTTAGTCAGAGTCTGGTTTTTAATTGCATTTTTTTATGAAGGTATTACTCTTGCTTCCTTTCTTATATATATATAATATATATATATATATATTTATATATTAGTGATGGATCGAATAACCGCAACCGCAACCGCACTACAACCGCACAAAAATTCACAACCGCAACCGTAACCGCAACCGCCGTTCCATAAGTGCGGTTGCGGTTGTAAAAGCTTAGTTAATTTTAATTTTCTGTATTGCAAGAAAATATCTTGCTTGCCCTTCAAGTAGCATTCCAAGCGAGCAGCTCTTCAGTGGAGCGGGAACGTTGTACGATGAGAGGCGTTGCCGCTTGAAGTGTGAAAATGCAGCAAAAATATTATTCTTGAAATTCACACTGCCTGTCATTAAGTTTGGCATCAGTTTTTCAAATGAATAATAATCCATAACTTTCCAATGGGTGGAGGCTGGGGAAAGTGGTAGGTGGGATGAACAGTGCGATGGGTCCTCGTCCCTCATCCTGGTAACACACTTAGTGCAAAATATGGTTTTAATTAATTTGACCTATTCTTTCATAATAGCTATATAAGTTTAGAATATACTTCATTTAAATAGTATTTATTTAGTAAATATCTTATGTTGAACACAAGTTTTGCAACACACAAATAGCGGTAGCGGTGTATTGCAAAACTTGTGTTCAACATAAGGTATTTACTAAATAAATACTATTTAGTATATATTATGTACCAAGTGTGGCTAAATCGCACTATAGTGGCTAAATCCAGTTAATAATTACGCATTTTTCCTAGTATATGATAACCGCAACCGCAACCGCGGTTGGAAAAAATTCGACAACCGCAAACACAACCGCAACCGCGGTTGTGAAAAACCGACCACTCGATCCATCACTAATATATATATATATATATATATATATATATATATACATATATATATATATATATATATATATATATATATATATATATATATAAACTGCAACATGAGAGCATGTTAGTGAAGTAGAACGCTTGGATTGGCCTCCACAATCCCCGGATCTTAACATTATCGAGCATCTGTGGTGTCAGTTGGAGCAGCAGGTCAGAAGCCGATTCCCACCGCCGGCGTCTTTGGAGGAACTGGAGCAGGGTTTGCTCGAAGAATGGCTCAGGATTCCTCTAGCCACTGTCCAAAAACTGTATGAATCAATTCACCGACGCATTGCCGCTGTTATTGCCGCTAAAGGAGGACCAACTCCATATTAAGAATAAAAACCGCCATTTATCAAGGTGTTCATATTATTTTGTCTAACCCCTGTATATATATGTGTATGTGTGTATGAGGGTGGTTGGGGTGTGTCCAACACTTAAAAATTAGTACTGCTATGCATGGTGAATACAGGGTTCTTATAAAGTCCGAGAGGGGTTTTAAAAATAAATAACTTCTTAATTTTTCGAAAAAGACAAAATAATATTACTTCGCAACTCCCAAACCGAAACAATATATTTTCTAAAATTTCCTGATATTTCTTCGAATTCAAAATTCCATTAATGACAACACGGTTTCCTGTACCACAAGCACTGAAGCATCCCCCAAGGAATCAAATTTCCACTACCATGTTTAACCGTAGGAAGGTGACGAAAACAAGATTTGCAAAGATTTTCTTTGAACAATGTTGGAAGAGTCAAGTTGTTCAACCGTGTTCCAGTGAAGATAGATAATTTACGACTGCTATTCTCTGTTGCGTGTACGAAGATCAGGAGCACTCTAGCATGTGTAAATGCTTCCCAAGAAGATTTATGTATTGGATTTTAGACATATTTCTAGTGTAAATTAAAGGAAGAAGAAATAGAAGAAACAGAGTTCATATTTGAGCAATTTAGCAGACAGAACTCCAACAAAGAGAGCAACACAAAATTGCAGACGAAGGATAAGCAAAGCACAAAATAACAAAGAATGTTCTTTTAATAGATTCACAGTAATAACTGAATCTACACACAGTATTAAAACCAAAAGTTAGCAGCTGATGAAGAAGCTTCTAGCAGTGGCTGTATCCTTCAGCGCGGGACACGTCAGCGCGTCAACGTCAACGAAAAAACGTGGAACGTCAACGCGAAGAAAAGGCAACGTTAAACCGAGGACATCAACGCGCTGGTGGCCAAACTTCCTCAAATCTCCGTGCAGCGGGCTGTCTACGGTTGGCCAGACTGACAGTCGACGGCCTGTTGCGTGCACGGTCAGAGTGCCGATCGGCTCCGGGGCCGGACTTATACCAGCGTGCTATTTTTTCATTTATGGGGAGCATTTGCGTGCCGGACGTGTTCCCCGGACTACTCTTACTCTCCGGCGACATTAAGACTAATCCAGGCACCACTACAACTTACACATGTCACCATACACAAAGTATAGACACAACAGGACGATGAGACACATACAGAAACATAATATTACATATTAGAGTACACCGTAGATGACCTCACAAACAAAATCATGTAGTTTCGGGAATTCGTATACAAAAAACATTCACATAGCACTTATACAAGAAACAAAACTGAAATGCACACACAAACACCCACTATCCCTGACTTCACGGCGATCCGTCAAGATCGTACTGGGGATCATGGGGTGGACTCATCAATTACATATGAAAAAGCATTATCTACATTGATGCCACCCAAAACATTACAAACACAATCCAAGCAGATTACAAGATAGAAATACAGGCAGTTAACATTAAAACACGCGCAAACTACAACACCACACTCATCAACATTTACATCCCACCAGATAGTTCACTTCAGGTGCCAGCCAATTACAATCCACAGTTACACAATCTGGTCTCTCTCACTAATGTCATCTTAGGAGGAGACTTCAACGCTGAAGACACTAGTTGGTACCTGCACAACCAAAGCAACACCAGAGGCGCCAACATAGCCACACAACTAAACAGCCTCTTCATTTTAACACATAGAAGAACATACACACATACCACATCAAGCAGGATACTCAAACTCCTTTGCAGACATAACGTTCTGTTTCCCCTCACTAGCAGCACATACACACTGGAGAACAGAAAAACAACTGTCATCAGACAACCTGCCCATCATCAATACAACACGTTCTACACTCTGCCCCAACAGCCTTAGGCACACTTACAGAAATTACAAGAAAGCTGATTGGGAACAGTTCAAAATACAGAGTGAGGAACAATTCACCACATTAAACAGCACACCCATCATAAACATCAATACAATACTCAAGACATTCAATCAGATCATCAATAATGCAAACAAACACATACCCAAGGGCAACATTAGGAAATACCACCCAAATTACACTAGAGAAATAGCCCACCTCATAAGGCAACGTAACAACCTCAAACATAACACACAAACACCAAACACAGAAGTCATAAAACAGCAGATACAACAGATCAACACAAAAATAAACAACAAACTGAAAAAAAACCCAGAAACATTTAGGGAATTCATAACAACACTAAACCACTCCACAGATACATCCAGGCTATACAAGACTATAAACAGCATTACCCACTCTAACAGTGACATTCACACCTCACACGCCGCTATCTGTCGCAGCCAAAATAATATCCCAACATATACACAACAATCTAACATTCTAGTTAATCACTAGGCAAAGATAAGTCACTTAAGCAGAGACAACAACCAGAAAAACGCAGACAGACAAACAGCCAGACACAAGAAAACCTACAGACTCGACACGACCATTACACCCTTCAATACAAATCAGACCACCAAGATGATCAAAAACATTATGAATTCGAAGGCTACTGGACCAGACAACATATCTAACATAAACCTTAAACACTTGGGCCTACAGGAATACTAACTCTCACAAACATATTCATACCAACACTGTATTATTCCTAACATATGGAAACAAGGTAAAATTATTACACTACTCAAACCAAACAAAAATCCAACAGAACCAGCTTCCTATAGACCCATTACTTTACTATGCACACCTTCAAGTGTAACAGAAAGACTAATATTACAAATCACCAACCATACATACCACTATCGCCTACTCAACATGGATTCAGATCTCAACACTGAAACACGACATTACTCACGAACCTCACGCAGCACATCATGGATGGCATCAACTCCAGACGACCAGTTGAACGTACACTATTAGCAACAATAGACATTACAGTAGTAAAGATTTGATGCTATTCCACGATTCCCTCTCGTAAACAAAATACTCACACAAACATGCACACAGGGTGGAGCGAAAAATACTTTTTTTCTAGTATGAAGTTCTAATAGCGATTAAAAGTTGCATTTAGTGGACGAAATATGCCTGCCAAAATATGAGTTCATTTGTTTTAAATTTTCAGCTGCCACCAGGGGGCTAAAGTTAACACAATTTTGTGTAAAAAGGAAAAAAATGCTTCTATTTTAGGTTTGTCCAAACTATTATAAAATTTTATCTTAGAATTATCTAATAGTTTGATTAAGATTCTTAAATGATAGGAATTCGTTTGTAAAAATGCCTTTTCATATGCTTAATATCTTCAGCTGCCACAAGAGAGCTGAATTTAACACAATTTAGAGTAACTGAGTCATGTTGAGACTACACTGAATGTTGTGGGGATGGTTTGGGGAGGGTTGTGGGGGAGGGTTTTGGTGTGAAGGAATTTCTTTCTGTGAGTCATTAGAACAGTGTGTTAACACTTGTCTTCTTAGGTAGTAGGCCTAGTCGCTCAGTTGATCGGAGAGTTTTTTAATATGATCGGAATATTATAAAACTTTATTTTAAATGATTTATATAGAGATAATATTGATTTTATTATAAAATGCTTGTTATAATGTATTATTAATTTTAGTTTATATATAATATATATATATTTATATAATATATTATATATACTTATAAAATATATTATATATATTAATTATATAATGTTTTGATGTTACAGGATATTTTGTGATGTGAATTTTTCTTAAAAATATTATGGCATCAAATACTAAATATAAACATTTCACTAGAGAACATATGAAGTGTGCCATATTTGAAGTACCTTGTGAGATGAGTGATATGCAACTACCAACTTATAACTGCATTATGAAAGATTACCTGTTCACAAAACATTTAGTGAAGGAGCAGATGAATAACAAGGAGCCTTCATTTCTGAAATAGCAGAGGCAGTTTCCAAAAAGGTAGAAAATATTTGGAAGAAGGCCTCTTTGCCAATAGTTTCACATACACGCGTTTTACAGATGATGCGAGTGTACCATGATAAATACAGGTCCTTATTAAAGCCATACAAGTCACGCAAGGATCAGCCTAAGTACAAAAATCAGCTTGAAGAATTTGAAAACTCTTCAAATGCACTTTGTTTGACATCTGCACCTGCAAATGTAAGGAGTTTAGGAGATGCTCATGTGAAAAGAGTAAGAAAGTCCCTCCAAAAGAGCAGGATTTTTTAAATGACCAACGAACACGCAGAATAATGGTGATAGGAAGCATTGACATAGCACACACAAGACGATTACAAGCAAGAGAACATCGAAAGGAAATGGAAAAAGCACGTCTGGAATCCTCACAAACAACTAGTGCTGCTATAACCAATACGTCCAACTTACAAATCGAAACAGAGACAAGTGAACTTCAACAACTAGAAGAGATATCTGAAGATAATGAGGAAGATACAACCTCGACTCAATATGTAATATCAGAACAACAGATGCGTGAGCCACTGCCTTCATTAGCAATTACTTGTGATAGATTTAAAATGCCGGACAGAGTTGGGTCTGCTATTGCTTCTGCAGTATTGGCAGATCTTAAAATTGTTACTCCCGAAGACAAAGGGAATATTATAGACAGAAGTAAGCTAAAACGTGAAAGACAAAAACAGAGAAAGGAACTACAACAGATAGGAGAGCCAAAAACCATGCGGGGATTATACTTTGATGGCAGAAAGGATAAAACAATGATTCAAGTCCAGGAGAGTGATGGCTCTAACCACCAAAGAACCAAACGCGAAGAGCATATCAGCATAATATCTGAATCACACTCTCTGTACTTTGCACATGTGACACCTTCCAGTGGCAAAGCTAAATACATTTGCACAGCGCTAGTGAATTGCTTGAAAGAAAGGAATGTTGATATAGGGAACATCGTTGCAGTTGGCTGTGATTCGACAGTGGTTGACACTGGTAGTATTGGAGGCACAATAAGATTACTGGAAGAAGCCTTTAATAAGCCATTGCAGTGGCTGATATGCCTTTTACACCTTAATGAACTTCCATTGCGCCATCTGTTTCATCACTTGGATGGTACCACTACTGGACCAACAGCATTTTCAGGAGAAATTGGCCGAGCACTTTCAGACTGTGAAAAGCTTCCCATAGTTAACTTCAAACCCATTGAAATTCAAGAGGACATGTGTGAAGTTGATGTAGATGACATAAGTACTGACCAGAAATACCTTCTTGAAATTCACAAGGCTATATCAAGTGGAACATTCTCAAAGAGTCTTAGTCATAAGAGTCCAGGCAATATATCACATTCAAGGTGGCTCACCACAGCAAACAGGACTCTGCGGTTATATGCAAGCACAGAGAATCCTTCAGGCAATTTACAAGAATTAGCTACTTTCATTGTTAGGGTATACGCACCAATGTGGTTTCAGATAAAGCGTAAACCATTATGCCAATATGGTGCTAAACATATGTGGCATATGATTGCAAGAAGCCGGTATCTCCGTGAAGAGCTTAGGAGAGTACATGACTCAGTCATTCAGTGAAATGCATATTACGCAAATCAAGAAAACATTCTCATTGCAATGATAGCTGATGAAAGGGAGCATGTGCGTCAGTTGGGATTTAGGCGTATCATAAAAGCAAGGGCATGCATTCAAGAAACAGATGTTACCAGGTATTTTAAGGTGCCAGAAATAAATTTTTATGCCAAAGACTATACAGATCTCATTATGTGGCAAGATTTTCAGATAGCAGAACCACCGATAACCAAAGGAGTTTCTCTTGATGATATTGAATCATGCATCAAACATGGTACTACTCTTCATTCAGAATTATTTCAGTTTCCATGTCATACACAAGCCGTAGAGAGATGCGTCAAGCTCGTTACAGACGCTGCTGGATCAGTCTGCGGACCTACAAACAGAGACGGTTGGATTCGTGCTACATTAGAATCAAGGAAAAAACAGCCAAAATTTGACACAAAAGCAAATTACTAAATAGTCTTCGGCAAGAACCCTTTCTAGAGGGAGGTTGGTTGGGGAAAGGGTGGTAACTCCGCTAAGGCACGAAATAACGTTTCTTAACTGTCTCAAGCCAATATAAAGGAGGAGAGACATCCTAATTTATTACTGTTCCCTTTTTCAAGTAAATACAGAATCATACTTAATTGTCATTTTTAAGTTAACTTCAGCCCTCTTGTGGCAGCTGAAGATATTAAGCATATGAAAAGGCATTTTTACAAAACGAATTCTTATCATTTAAGAATCTTAATCAAACTATTAGATAATTCTAAGATAAAAGTTTATAATAGTTTGATAAACCTAAAATAGAAGCATTTTTTTCCTTTTTACCCAAAATTGTGTTAACTTTAGCCCCCTGGTGGCAGCTGAAAATATTAAACAAATGAACTCGTATTTTGGCAGATATATATCGTCCACTAAATGCAACTTTTAATCACTATTAGAACTTCATACTAGAAACAAAGTATTTTTCGCTCCACCCTAATGCACAATAACACCAAAAGAATTCGAAGGCTACTGGACCAGACAACATATCTAACTTACACCTTAAATACTTGGGCCCACAAGGAATACTAGCTCTCACAAATATCAGCACATATTCATACCAACACTGTATTATTCCTGACATATGGAAACAAGGTAAAATTATCACACTACTCAAACCAAACAAAAATCCAACAGAACCAGCTTCCTATAGACCCATTACTTTACTGTGCACACCTTCCAAAGTAACAGAAAGACTAATCTTACAAATCACCAACCCACACATTCCACTATCGCCTACTCAACATGGATTCAGACCTCACCACTCAACCACGACATTACTCACTAACCTCACGCAGCACATCATGGATGGCATCAACTCCAGACGACCAGCTCAACGTACACTATTAGCAAAAATAGACATTAGTAAAGCATTTGATGCTATCCCACGTTTCCCTCTCATAAACAAAATACTCAACACGAACATGCACAATAACACCAAAAGGTGGCTGAGCAACTATCTCTCAGGAAGATACTCACATGTCACATTTAATGGCAAGTCATCCAAAAACAAGCTTTTTCCGAACGGGGTCCCTCAAGGCTCTGTTCTCTCACCAACACTCTTCAACTTATACATGCATGACATTCCAACACCCATAGATAACAAGCTTACCTTATCATCATATGCAGATGATATCACTCTAACATCCACCCACAACAACATCGACACCGCTACAAATAACCTACAGACATACATAAACAGTATACAAGACTGGCTCACACACAATAGACTCAAAGTAGCGCCCACAAAATCAACCATCACCTTGCTTACAAGCAACACAAAAGAACACCAGGTAAATCCACAGCTTACACTAAACAACACCAACATTCCACACACTCACAGGACCAAAATAAACGTTCTCTTTTGGACACCAGCAGGAAAGAACATCACTCATATACAAACAGTATATTCGCTCAGTTATGGACTATGCTAGCCCATGCTGGGCATCCATTATCTCAAACACACACATAAACACGTTACAGACAATACAAAATAACGCACTTCGTATCATTACAGGATGTACTCAAACAACACCAATAAAACACCTGCACACAGAAAAAAAAATACTGAAAATTAGGGAACATTTAGACATGAGGGGAACACAATTCATGGCAGCAGCGACAACTAACCCACAACACCCTCGCCTCTACATGTACAATCATGCACCGACACCTAGCACCATTAAGGTAACACCAGAGAGACATTATAACCAAATACTCCATTCCATACCACGCCCCACAGACATCACATAGTACAGAAAACACATACACACATACCTAACCCACAAAGCACTGACACGACTCGGTCCGAATGTGGTTCAAGGTGCGAAGCCGCCACCCATTGACAGGTCAGAGACCAACCTTAGCAGATCGGATCGAGTTAACTTAGCACGATTCCGATGTGGACATCACCTCAACTTACAGACATATAAACACAGACTAGACAACTCCACAGACGACACCTGCCACCTGTGCCAGGACACAACAAAAATTGAACACATTATGACAGACTGTAGTGCTCTAGCACAAAAACGAACACAACACAACATCACTAGTGCGCTGAACCTCTGGTCCACTCCGGAGAGGGCGATCAGATACCTGCGTGCCGCCGGCTTGCTCGATCAGGGTGGGCCGATCGGCTAACCAACAACAACAACCGTAGGAAGGATGTTTTTATCTTCGAATGCGATGTTTAATTTTTGCAAAACATTGTTCCTGAATAATTCAATTTTGGTTTCTTGTCTGTCCAGAGAACTTTCTTCCAGAATGCAAACGCATCATTTTGATGATCCTTGCCGTACTTTAAATGAGCGTGTTTGTGCGCTCTTTGCAGAAGAGGTTCTCTTCGTGGAACTCTTCAATGCAGACCATTCTTTCTCAATGTACGATGTACAATAGAGCGATGAACATCGATCTTAGTCTTAATATTTGGCAAATATCACCTGCAGTCATTCGTGGATTCGCAGTAGCCATTCTTTCAACTCAACAAGCTGTACGTTCTGAAATCCTGCAAGGTCTTCCACATTTTGGTAGTTTTGATTCTCCCAAAGCCTTTCCATTTCTTTTTAACTGCAGCAACCATCGTAAATGGAATTCGAAATTTTTCTCCTATCTTTCTGTAACTCCTCTTTCCAGACTCGTGTGCAGCAATAACAGATAGCTTAAGATCTGTGGGCAGCGCTTTACCACAACCACAACGACCCATTGCTTACTAATAGTTTGTACAATCAGCTGTCTTCCCTGAAGATTCAAAGAGAAAATTCTAGAATTCAGAATTGCCAACAGTATCTAATCAATAAGGAGCAGAGGCGTACCAATACTTTTTGCCGCTCGGGGCGAAAATGCCAACGCCGCCCCCCCACCCTGCAACAATTTTCAATTTTAAAAACAATTCCTTTACAAAAATACACTTCTAAACAAAACTTTTATTGGAAGAAAAACTTAAATAAAGCAACTTCAATTTTAACAATACTACATAATGTACCATACATAATACACTACATAATTTTAACAATAACTATATAATGTATAATGCCTAGTTAAATTTTCGGACTTTCATAACAGAAAATTCATGAATGATTTTTTCTGTCCATTGTCTCTGCAACTTCGCGTTCAATTGAAATAATCGCCAAATTGCTCAGTCTAGATTGACTTATAGTTGACCTGAGGTAAGTTTTTATAAGTTTCAGTTTCGAGAAACTTCGTTCGCAACTTGCCACGGACATGCATGTAGTTAGACAGATCCGGAGGGCAATTGTTATATGAGGCAAAGATTCCACTAGATCCCATTTAACGATCCACTGAAGTAGTTTTAACATATCCCAGTTCTTTGGATCATCGTCGACGCTTATGCTTTCGAAACTGAGCAAATGTCTGCGCAAACGCTTTATTTCTTCCAGTAGACTTCCTGGATTAATGTCATTGTAGATGGAAGAAAAATTATTGACCTTGGTATTAATTTCTTCATCTTTGGACTGATTCAAAAGGTACGAAGGAGACAGAAATTCAAAGCGATCATTCATGTTTTTAAGACAAACTGTGCGTTTTTCAATTTCTGCTAATAAACGATCCATGATTTCAAAAAATTCTCTGCGTACATCCTCTTGCACGGTCAATCCAGCATCACGAGCTTGCTCTCCAGGCATTCTTCTCCGTCTCCTGACTCTGCGGTCTATACTGATATCCATTTCATTACAGAACTCTTCGGCGGCATCTGCAGCGTTTGATACTACTGCCTCTCGTTCATTAGTTAAAAACACGGATAAAGAATTCATTTTTAATGCACACTGGTCCAAAGCAAGTCCCTTTCTTTGAAAATATAGCTGAGCATCATTGATTTCTTTCAGCACTGGATCCCAGAAAAAATAAGTACACAATGAATATGTATGACATGATGGAGGTCAACAGAGCTTCAGCATCGCCCTTTGTGTCCAGATTTTCGGAGACCCCTTCACTCAGTTCTTCCAAGGCACTAACAACGTGAGTCAAGTTCTTCTTAAGACTAGAAACAGCATCATACTTAGCACTCCACCGCGTATCAGAGACTCGCTTGACAGTGATTTTGGAATGTTTTGTTAAAATAGGGCTGGCAACCTTTCCGATGTGAAAATTTAACGCAACTATTTGTGGAAATAGTGGCATTGAGGTGGCATATATAGCATTTAATGATGATTTTTCATCAAAACCATGGATATTTTGTACACAAATAACGCGCGACAATGATGAGATATAATTTTTTGGAGGGTTGCATTTTAAAACATAAAAACCCAAAATTTTGCATACTGCGCCCGCCTGACAGTAATTTGCCGCCACTCGGGAAGTGCCGCTCGGGGCGCTCGCCTCTCTCGCCCCTCCCTTGATACGCCACTGATAAGGAGCCAACAACTGATAAAAATTCCAGTTATTCAAACCTAAGGTGGAAACACAAAGTATTAAATAGTTTTGTAAATAAATTTACGAAAACTTTTGCATTTTATCTTTTTTAGTTTTCTCAAATTCTGGCGCTAAACTAATTTTTATTTGTTAAATTTCTCCAAACAAAAGGTAAACTTTTCATAACTATCCTATCCACGGTACAAAAGATAAGGACGCATATAACTGAAATATCTCTCTGTACGAATACTTATGAGCGCAACTGTACAAACAGGATTGCAGAAATCTCATTTGACGTTATGAGTTTATTGTATGTTCGTATGTACATTTGAATATTTTTCTTTCATATTTTTATGGTTCAAATTTGAAGCATCTGTGACCTTTATGGTTCATTATTTTTTTGTTCATTTCCTTTAAAATTATTTGTTTTTAGCAATGACAGTTTTTCTATGTAAAGTGTTTAATTTATTAAAAAAAATAAATAAATAAATATTATATATATATATATATATATATATATATATATATATATTAGTGATGGATCGAATAACCGCAACCGCAACCGCAACCGCACTACAACCGCACAAAAATTCACAACCGCAACCGTAACCGCAACCGCCGTTCCATAAGTGCGGTTGCGGTTGTAAAAGCTTAGTTAATTTTAATTTTAGGTTAATTAGAAATATTTCTTTTTTTAAAAAGAAAATGATGGGTCTCCTTATGCGTGCTTAAAGGTGACGTCATACGGCTGCCGTAGTAAAATTGGTTTAAACTGCGCTCTAAGTTATTACTCTGTGAGCTCCATGAAGTAACATTTATTTTTATTTAATTTTCTTCAAACTAAAATCGCCTTTAGTACAATAGCCAAAAAGAGACCGAATGACCGATTCTCCTGAGCCAATTTCTTCAAAGTCGTCACTACTGGACTCGATGAACGCATTTTTGAGTTCAAGCAGTGAAGAAGAAGAAAGTTCACCAAGGATCAACAAGAAGATGCGAGTTCTTCTAGACAACTATCACAAAGAAAAAAGAATTGCTCCCGACGATAATCCTCTTCAGTGGTGGAAAGATAACGAACTAAAATACAAAGAACTTGGCTGTATTGCAAGAACATATCTTGCTTGCCCTTGAAATAGCATTCCAAGCGAGCAGCTCTTCAGTGGAGCGGGAACGTTGTACGATGAGAGGCGTTGCCGCTTGAAAGGTGAAAATGCAGCAAAAATATTATTTTTGAAATTCAACCTGCCTGTCATTAAGTTTGACATCAGTTTTTCAAATGAATAATAATCCATAACTTTCCAATGGGTGGAGGCTGGGGAAAGTGGTAGGTGGGATGAACAGTGCGATGGGTCCTCGTCCCTCATCCTGGTAACACACTTAGTGCAAAATATGGTTTTAATTAATTTGACCTATTCTTTCATAATAGCTATATAAGTTTAGAATATACTTCATTTAAATAGTATTTATTTAGTAAATACCTTATGTTGAACACAAGTTTTGCAACACACAAATAGCGGTAGCGGTGTATTGCAAAACTTGTGTTCAACATAAGGTATTTACTAAATAAATACTATTTAGTATATATTATGTACCAAGTGTGGCTAAATCGCACTATAGTGGCTAAATCCAGTTAATAATTACGCATTTTTCCTAGTATATGATAACCGCAACCGCAACCGCGGTTGGAAAAAATTCGACAACCGCAAACACAACCGCAACCGCGGTTGTGAAAACCGACCACTCGATCCATCACTAATATATATATATATATATATACGAGTATATAACGGTATACGTGCTCGTATTCATTTACTTTTAAATACAGAAAATATTTTGCTTTGTTATAAAGTGGTAAAATATAATTAATAGAAACAAAATGAAAATAATTTATTTAATAAACTTGGATTATTTATAATAATATACACTGTATAAACATATTCTCATTTAACTAGTTTCGAAAAAAAATGAGTGTACAATTGTATAAATAAATTAATTAGCAATTATTTATAATGAAAATCATATAAATGGTTAAATTGAACAATTTGTTTGCAAACAAAATACTTAATCAATACACCATGAAATAATTAAACATCCATTCTTCACATAACATTAAATTTTCATTCTTTGCACAAAAAATATAAATAAACATAAAAATATGATCAGTGGTATTTTTTGTGTATTTTGCCATATCCACCATGAACACCATGCCCGCTTCCAGTATGTTTGATTCCACCATGGATATCATGTCCGCCTCCAATATGTTTGATTCCACTATGGATACCATGTCCGCTTCCAATATGCTTAATTCCACTGTGGGGACCATGTCCTATTCCCCTGCTACCATGGATACTACCACGAATACCATGCCCGAAGCTTCCTTGATGTCCGCCTCCGAACCCTTTGTAAATGCGATGAGGCTCTGGGTCAGCCCAACAGACGGCGAACACAGCCACGAATAAGGCGATGACCTGCAAACATAACATGGAATTAATGTAAATTACTCTTAAATTTATATCTAATGAAATATATATGTGCATACTATCTATAAAATCTTGCTTGTTATATATTTGCGTCTACATATGAATAATTCTGCAATTTTTCTAATCAATGCACTTACAATTTTCATTTTATTGAATTAATTCAAGTGTTGCGAGATTTTCAACTGAAGCCAAGTTGATGCTTTGATATCCAATTTCGATTTGTCGTTCTTTTATAGGTGAAAAGAAAGCGAGAAACGTTCTCTGTTTTAGTCCGGTTCACTCTGTGAATAAAAACACTTTCGTTCAAAATTTATGGAAATTAGCAAACCAGTGCATTTTTGGAAAGCTTATGGCATCAGGAATCTGAAAATCATTTTTTACATTTGCTCAGATGCCTGCATAGCCGCCATTTTGGATTTTCAAAATGGCCGCCATAAAATAAGAATTTCCGAATATCTCAGCTTCTAATTGACATAGAAACTTCATTCTAAATGCTAATCCTATGTTTCCAGGCCCAAGGAATCCAAAGCTTATCAAATTAGTGATTATGAACACCAAAAACCAAGAAAAGAAGAAGTTTGTGAAATTGTTTGTATTTTCATAAAAAAATGCACACTCAAATTGTTGGTAGTGACAACAGCATACGTATAGACGTATTTCCTATCTCAGTTTAACACATCATAACACATATCATCACTCTCAGTGTCATATTCAACATTACAGTCTGCATCGTTTTCGCATTCTGTGCCGCACAAGCATAGTTCTGTGCAAGGCAAGTTATTCCTTCTGCATGAACATCTCTGTGTAGAACAGTTGGTTTTGCAGTGGCATCTGACCAACTCGATGATGGCGTGCGGGGCAGGAGGAACCTTTGTGGTGACTGGCAGTATTTGGCCACTTTTGTCCTGATAGTAACCAAATTTCAGGGGGTCAAAAGGCTGTTGCTGCATAACATTGGCTTGGCACCATACTCGGCTTTGTAACCGCACACGCTGGATGTGTTCCTCAAGTGCACCGAGTGTAGGAGGTAAGTTGTTGCTTTCAGCTAGGTGTTTACAAAACAGATACCATCTTAGATCAGGGATACTTGCAATGTGAATACCCTTGGGACAGTAGCTTGAGCACACAAATTTGGCCAATACGTCTTTCACCTCCTGTGTTAGGTCACCTTTCTCCGGTAGTTTCATCAGTGCTCTGACTAAGTGCATGTCAGTTTCATATACTGCTGAAACCATTTTGTTTTGCCTATTCCTGAGAATTTTCCAACATTGTCTGCTCCAGTGAATGCGTGGAATACAGGTAAAGCTTGCGCCTTTTCTTTGCCCAAAGCTCTCCAGATTGGCTCTATTTCGACTGTACCTGATACCATCAAAATAGATGTCTTTTTGCAGAGCTTGTCATAGTGTGCCACAGCCAGAACCAAGACGTCAGTATCAGGAGTGAAGAATACTAGCTGTGCATCAGAACACCGCTGTGATGCCTCCGCTGCCAGGCAGATCATCAATGTGTCAGCCTCCTCGTGATTGTTGTCTTCAAAGTGCATGTTTCTGTTGCTTCTGGTGTGACCTGATGCTGATGTGATGACTAACTGAGGTGAGTTTTTGTTGTAATCAAGGGTTGCTTTGGCGAGATAGTCTGTCAAATCTGCTTTCGTTTTTTCGTGCGATAGAAACCGTGCCAGTAGGATGTGTTTGATGTTCGTATCATCTGCAACCTGATACTGTATAGGAGCTTTTCCTTGTCGTCGTCTCTCTCTAGTTTCCTCCTTTAATGAGTCAGGTTTGTATGTATCGAAGACCAGGATGACCTCACTGAACCCTGCTGTCAAGCTCACGAGCCTGTCATTGAAACACTGGGCTAGATCTTTGACTGTGCTGATTGTCCCTGATTTCTTTGTCATCTTCTGGACAAGCACCATTCCATCAACAATGGCGATCTTTTGATTTGATGACGACGATGGAGATGATGATACAGGACCTTGTCATCATCCTGCTCTTTGGCCGCTAGAGCTTCTGTCTGTTCCTGGGTTTCATCTGTTTTTGCCAGCTTCTCAAGGCTGTGTATCAGCTTGGACTTGTCAGTGCATGGCAGCATTAAGCCGTCTGGTGCAAATAGTGCTATCGGAGTCAATGTGAACTCATAGTTGCCAACTGCATTCTTCTGATCGATGTCCCTGCTCGACCTGGTGAGAACCATCAGCCGACCATAGAGATCTTTGGTCTCTTTTAGGTCAACTGTCTGGTCACGGAACTTGAAAGTTTGTTTCTTGCTGCCAGACATGTACATCTTGTTGTTCTGCTTTTTGACTGGTGCCCAGAGACTAACATCTCCATTGATACGTTCAGTGACATAATCTTCATAAAGCTTCTGTCCGATGTCATCAATGTTCAAGATTTGTGGAACATACTCTTGTCATGTGTGATGAAATTGTATAGCTGATCACCTTCAACAGCAAAGGGATTCCCGTGGCTCAGTATTGCAGCCTTGATTTTGTCAACAGCTTCATGTTCCTTCCTGACAGCACTGGGTCGTACATCATGGTGTTCCTCTGGCTTGTTTACTTGAAGCCCGAACTGTCCTTTAAACTCTGTTGAGAGGCACGACATCTCTGGAGAAGCCAAGAAGAACCGCTGCCTAGCATTCGCATTATTGGAAATGCCAATTAGGCCAGAATGAACCTTCATCATGTTGAGATGTTCGCAGGCATGGTCTGCACCTATTGAGACAAACGGAATCTCACTCTTGGAGACAGATATGTTTCCATCTTGAAGTTCTCGCCATGTTATGTTGCTGGATGGCTTGTCTTCATTTCGTGCATGTCGGCGATATACCTTGGCCAGAGGCGTTTGTATTTTATTCGATCATTGCGAAAAACAGCTTGCTGAGTGCTTCTCCAGCCTCCAGATGGAGAACGAGATCAGCATTTCTGGATGCTTCAACAAAGAACAAGATGGTTTCAACCCGGTGGAGGTAATTCATCAATGACTTGAACATAGCGTTAGATGATTTCTGAGCTTCCCACTTCTTCAGCTGTTGAATGACATCTTCGTTGGTCAAGACTCGAAGCAGGTGAGTGTTAGCAATTCTGATGCATTCTGCTCCATCACTTGTCCCAGAAGCTGTGTTTGTGCAGGCTTCCTGCAATTCATTTGCTGGTTTCGAGCAGATTTTTTTAGTTGTGGCATCTCTGTGAAGAACTGTTCTAGAGCAAGTTCATACAGAACCATGTAAGTGTGGATGTGTGCACGGAGTGCTTCGAGTGCTCTCAGTGCAGCCATCACAGCATGCAGCTCCCCAAGTCTCGGAACAACTTCTCTTTTCAAGTTAGGTCTTGCATCTAGCAACTGTACTGCCTTCTCGTACAGGGCCATGTCAAAGGTTATGACAGTTGGGTGGTTTTCACCAACTGAAGCTCTTCAACTGAGACGCTTGCAACATCACAGTCAGCATGGTAGACCACTCATGTGCGACCTCTGGAAGTAGAGGCAAGGCACCGACTTGAGTCAGTGACTGACTAGATGACACAAGTGATTTGTAGCCTGCCCAGCCTGGGATACTGCTTTGTGATTCACTGTCGGTTGATCTAGACAAAGCAGATGCAATCATCCAACCAAGATTGGTTAGTTCATAGGATTCAGCAACACCTGTGGAACACGCCTTGAATTCCTTTGCTCTCTTGACTGGCCCAGGTTTTGGTTTACTGCAAGGCTCGATGGGTACATGATAAGGGACAACCGACAGGTTTTTTGCCTCACTAACTTCCAAATTGGGTGCGATTGATTCTCCAGGCGCATCTGCCTTCTGATACACTGCGGTGATTGTGCCATGTGTGGTGCCTTTGCCATCTACAGTGTCCTCTGCAAAATCTGTATTATCAACAGCGAAGAAGACAAATGTACCTTTCTTGAGGAAATGCAATCCATCAAATTGTTTTGTGTTTTCCACAACAGCATGGCATTTGCTGTTTCTAGGAGCAAGGCACGGCTGTGTGATACGCAGTAGTTCTGTACATGGAGGAGGTCCATCAGCGCCTTGTTCCTGGTGTCATGATGTAAGTGAGTGCCAACCCTACAACCTGTGGGTTTTCTCGTGTGTGTGGTGTCCGAATTGTGTCAATGGCTTTCTTGGGCACGTGGTGCACTTGTCTACTGGTCTTGAAAGCATACATGATATTCTGACTTATGGTCAATGCTGACCTGTCAACTGTCCTGCTCCTCATCTCCTTTTGCAGCTCCTCCTCAGATCCCACCAAAATCCACTGTATAAGGCTGTACAGCTCGGTCGGGACATCCTCTCTTGTGCTGGATGTTGTAATTGTGTGTGTTTCCTTCTCCTCAGCGAAATTGGCAATGTTGTTGCGTATTAGCTTAGCTGTCTTGTATATCATCATTGTCCTGTCCATTTCACTTGTGGTATCTTGCATCAAGGAAGTGTAGACCATATCTACTTCGCAGGCTTCAGGACAGTAAAGAACAGATGGTTTTCTTCTGTCTTTCTGCCTCACTGACTTCACACTTGGTAACTATGCAAGAATTTTTTCCTTTAGCCACTGTCGTGTCAGTGTCGGAGTGTGCTTCTGTGCCTCATCACTACCACCAAGCATAGATATGTAGGTTTTTTCGATGGCATCCATGGATAGATGAGCCTTATTTTGGGTTTGATATTCAATGAGATTGATCAGCTCAATCAAGCATGGTACTTGCATTGGTAGGTCTGTCTTTGTAGAATTGGCCCGGTTGCTGGCATCATCCCTCAGGACATGGAACACATATCGTGTCCAGCATGGTTTGTGGTATCTTACATCTATCGCATGGGCATCACTTGGTGAGAGTGCATTGCTTAGTCTTGTCATCAATACTGGATCTTGGGAAATATCCACAGCTCGTCTAAGTGCCTTCCCCGCGTTTTCAGTTCGTACGGTGAAGAGACGCGTCATCATCTTCTTGACATAAGAAGCAGTGATCCCTTGTCAACGGTTCTGTCGCAGATCTAGTGAAAGGTGCTGAGGTGCCTGGGGTTGCTGATTGCTCCATTTCAGAGCTTGTTCTTTTATGCCCACGTTTTTTCACAGCATAGGTTCCTGTAGACATGGCATGCTGCAAGCGGTCTCTCGCTCGCTGTATGGATATTTGATTTGTGGCATCAGAATAACAACTGCGATGCCACATGGGTTTCCTTTCAATCAATATTTCTTTGGTAAAGTCTTTGAGGCGTCTTTGGATGTCAACATGTTTTCCATCCTGTAAGCTGGCTCTTTCTTCCACTACATCGAGTAGTTTCTGGTGATTCTGTTCTGGGATATTGAACAAGTGTTCCTTTGCTGGCAGTGGACTCCTGACAAAGAATGCACTGCTTCCAGTCTACTGTGTCCATGGACGACTTGACCGAACTCAACTTGCTGGTTCCCGGGTCTTCACTCATGATGACTCAGGCACTGAAAAGAAAGAGAGCCACCACTATATTAACCAACACCAAGATAATTGTGTACTAGTTGTGTTAACATAAATTTTTACAGTATAAAATTAAATATTGCAACACTACTGCAAAAATACTGCAAAATTATTGAAGCATCAGGATTTATAAACACTGTTGCAACTGCCGCCAAAATGGCCGCCAAGCAGGCATCTGCGCAAATGTAAACATTACTTTTCATATTCCTGATGCCATAAGCTTCTCAAAAATGTACTGGTTTGCTAATCTCCATAAAATTTGAACAAAAATACAGAGTGAACCTGACTAATTCATTCTTGTCCAAACGCCAGAATTTCCAGGAAAAAATTACCAGTTTTTTGTGCTCGATTACTCAACGTGAGAGGGAAATTCCTTGTCATTTTTTCTAACCGAGCAGTAGTTTTTCATATACCTTCATAAAATTATTTCTTTATATATATATATATATATATATATATAAACTCTATATATATATATATATATATAGTGTGTTTGTGTGTATGTGTATTTGTGATGATGAGGTCTGTCTGTTTGTCTGGGAGGGCCAGCGAATGTTTTAGTAATACACTCGCACCTCCCAGTCCCCTCACTATGTTTTTTTGGAGTGCTTTTGTTACGTAAGGCGCAGTGGGCATTCTAGTAATATAAATATATATGTATATATATATATATATATATATATATACAAAGAGAGAGAGAGAGAGAGAGAGAGAGAGAGAGAGAGAGAGAGAGAGAGAGAGAGAGAGAGAGAGAGAGAGAGAGAGAGAATTCCGGTGAACATTTTTGGAGACCGTATGAAGCATGAATAGTTATTAACTTTTTAAGAAATTGTTTACAAAATTTTCCTGTTTGGTGAAATCTGTAGATTGTGTAAATTATTAGGAGAAAATTGCAAAAATAATAATAGCATTGACCTCTGCGTCCAATCCTTTTATGACACAGAGACCTCTGAAATAATATAAGGTAAAAATATGACTTTCGAGAGCAAAACAATTTTAATTTTATTGGGGTTGTTTAACCTCCTTCGCAACATCTAAGGTCATATGACGGAGGGGACCTACAGCTTTACGTGGGATCCGAACCACGGGTCGCTACATAATCTGGGAGCGGAGGACAATCTCCCATCCAACTACTACCCAGACCCAATGTCGCTTAACTTCGCTGCTCTCCGGGAAGCGGTGTTACGACATTGGCCACGACGTAGCCCACAGCAAAACCAGTAAAATTTAAATTCAATTACTTATCATGAGAAGATACGGTATTGTGAAGTGTAATTAGTGTCCCTAAAGTATTTACGAACTTCATATTTTTATAAAGCTGTTGTACAAATTAGCTACAAAGTCACTATACACTTTTAACGATATACGCACTCCAGACATAAGTAGTTTCACTGCTATTAACATGTTAATGAATCAGTATTTATACAACAAAATTCAAATAATATTCATTTTAACGAAAGATTTTAAAAGTTTTGGCTTATAAACTTTATATATGATATAATTTTGCTTTCAGTATAACCACCGTAGTACAGAACACGAAATCGTGACGACAAGCACGCGATTCCTTACGATGTAGACAAGAATTGTAGCAAATCGAACACGTATCGTGAATTTATCGCACACATCTCAGCTTGGGAATAAGTTAAGGTCGATCTTATTTTTAATTAATAGCTGTTTACTTCACGATATAATTTAATATATTACTTTTCCCAAAGAGAGCAACGTCATGGCCATGTCGAAACAACGCTTTTCGTTGCATCAAGCCTGTCATACGAACACACAGAATAGCTACAGTAAAAAAAGACTTCCGTACGTAGCTCGTCTCCACTTTACTTAACTTTAAACAATAAATTATATCTAATATATCTAATGTTCATTTGTTTAATTTCTCTTTCGTTAATTGTGTAAACCAACACAAAGCCACGATCACCTGAAGATCAGGGCCCCCAGCCTTCTTTAGTTAGCCTTATAAGGCTAACTAACGAAAATATCACGACCTAACTTAACCAATCGTTAGGTCAACTGTACGCCCTTGACGATTGGTTATGTTAGGTCGTGATATTTTCATTAGTTAGCCTTATAAAGCTAAGTAAAGAAGTCTAGGGGCCCTGATCTTCAGGTGATCCCAAAGCGATGGTATTTCAATATATTGAATTGCTTTCTAACGTTCAAAAAAATTTCCTAAAATTGAGTATCATCCCGGAGACGTTTTTGTTTCTACTTAATGTGGGAAATTCCCAGCAATTTTAATGAAGATTGATGAATATTTCGAAAGAATTATATTATTTAAAAGGGTTCTTGGTAGAGAATTAATTTAGAAATTTTTCCTACTTCAATGACCTGAAAAATTGCTCTAAAGGACCTTTAGGGACAAATTTCTTTTCTTGCAACAACGGGTCATTTAAGTTCAAACAACATTCTCTAGTAGATACTTTTTATTTTTATTTTTTAAATAGGTAAATTGAAACCCATTTATTTAGTGTAAAGTGTGAAAGTATATTAATTTGAGAGTATTTTAAGACTTTTAAGGGATTATCCGAATGTGTAAAGAAAAAAAATGCTTAATTTCTGTTGCTTTTCTCCTCTACAATTTTGATATCAGATTCGTATTCTTTCTTTTTAGTATCATTTTCTCAGATTATAAATTATATTCCTGGAATGAAATTTTCTGGGAAGTTATATAGAAACAATGAAAGGATGAATTACAAAATACTGATTTTAAATTTAATTAAGTTCTTGAACGAGATAAATCACAGAACTGTTGAGGAAAATTCATATACTCTCTCTCTCTCTCTCTCTCTCTCTCTCTATATATATATATATATATATATATGTTACCGGCAATTACTTAATTTAGGCATTTTATTAAATGGCTAAATTTTCAGCCATTGGATCACCTAAAGATCAGGGCCCCCAGCCTTCGGTGCTACTATAGCGTGATTCCTACCGTCACCCCAGCCTTTTTTAGTTAGCTTCATAAGGCTAACAAACGAAAATATCACGACCTAACCTAACCAATCGTCAAGGGCGTACAGTTAACCTAACGATTGGTTAGGTTAGGTCGTGATATTTTCGTTAGTTAGCCTTATAAAGCTAACTAAAAAAGGCTGGGGTGATGGTAGGAATCCGCTATAGTAGCACCCAGCCTTCTTTAGTTAGCCTTATAAGGCTAACTAACCAAAATATCACGACTTAACCTAACCAATCGTTAGGTCAACTGTACGCCCTTAACAAGTGGTTAGGTTAGGTCGTGATATTTTCGTTAATTAGCCTTATAAGGTTAACCAAAGAAGGTTGGTGGCCCTGATCTTCAAGTGATCTCAGCCATTTAATAAAATGCTTGAATTGGTTGGGCAGTTAACTAAATGAATAAAATTTACAAATGACTGAAATTTGTCGTCGTTTTTTAACATAGGCCTAATGCCTGATGTCCAAAATTACTGGACGACGGCAACTGCTGGCATGTACATTCATTTGCACATTTCAAAGCTAGTGTAAACAGTCACCATGAAAACGGCTGCTGCAAAAAGCGGTACGACAGTTTTAAAAACTACTTAAAACTAAACATTCAATTACCTCGTTTCGGGATGGTCAATCCGGATTCAGTTCATGTTGGTCTTCTCTATAAGAATTTATAAAGTTTTAAAGAACATTTAACATTAGGATATTTTGTTTTGTATATGTCTATTTGGTTTAAATTAAGGGATCACCTGAAGATCAGGGGCACCAGCCTTCTTTAGTTAGCCTTATAAGGCTAACTAACGAAAATATAACGACCTAACCTAACCAATCATTAGGTCAACTGTACGCCCTTGACGATTGGTTAGGTTAGGTCGTGATATTTTCGTTAGTTAGCCTCATAAAGCTAACTAAAGAAGGCTGGGGGGCCCTGATCTTCAGGTGATCCAAATTAAGTTTAGGGTTATTTAACCTTGAGTGGCTTAAGAGACATGGAGCAGAAATTTACTGCTAAGATTCTAAAAACTATAGAAAAAACAAGAAAAACATGATGTGGCCAAGAACCAAATATGAAGTAGTAGTGAAAGCCGTGAAACAATCTAAGAAACATTCACCAATGAGTTACTATTATGACAAAAGGTAAGCTGTTCCTAAGTTTATTTTTGCTATGCCCTATGCAGTTACTTTTTTGTTGAGTGATCCATCGTTTTTTACTGTAAAGCCTGAAGAAGTTCGAGTGATTGGAGCGAAGCGTTGCTTTCCTTTTCCCGCCTGCTTATTTCAATTACTTTTTTATCTCACAGATTTGAAGTTCTTCATTGCGGAGATTTTGAGTCTCTGATCAAGAAAAGAAAGCGACGAAGATCCCATCCTATACTTTGTGTGTGCAGATGTCCACAAGGTTGTTCATCAAGCGCAAGTTAGTACCGGACATGGCGGAAGGGATAAAATGATTAAAGAAATTAAGGAAAAGTATACAAACATTACAAGGGAAGTTTTAGCATTGTTTAAAGAACAATGTGAAAAATGTCAGCTCAAAAGAAGACACTTACTAACAAAGGTATTGTTGTTAAACCTCTGATGTCCAAAGAACTTAACTCGAGAGGTCAAATTGATCTCACTGATATGCAATCAATAAAATTTGAGGACTGTATAAAAAAGTGCTCTGTGCAAAATTTCAGCTCAATTGGGCTATATTAAGGTGGCCCCCCAAAGGCCCTAAAGTTTCAAAATTGACCGATAATTGGTATTTCTAATATAAAACCTTTATAATTCATTTGCAAACTTTGTTTGGGAAAATAATCACAAAGCATAATCGAAAGTGAATTTTATTTACAACAAATAATTACGCCGCTTATATAGGCCGCAGGCGCAGAACTTTCTAGAACCTTCCAGAAGCGTTTTTTTTTACGCACTTATGATACTTTTCAATTTCCGTGAATATCTCGTCCAATTTTGGTTTTAAGTAAATAATGGTTATAACTAAATTTATTGTAAATTGAATTCTCTTTCGATCATATTCTATATTTCTTTCGAATAAAACACTGTAAAGAAGATAAAAACGGTTTTATATGAAAAAATATCAATATTGTTAAAATCTGAAACTTTAGTGCCTTTGGGGGCTATCTTAATATTGTCTGATTGAGCTGAAATTTTACACAGAGCATTTTTTCATGGATTATAACAACTTTGGAGGTTGGGAGATGAAAAATATTTCATTTCAGAAAATCACATACAACTAAGGGCCACCCTAGTAAACATGGATGAAGAATTGTCCCTCAGACAAGCTGTGAGAATGCATTCGTTTTGCTCAGGTCAAGGGTTTTCAGAATGCAACTGTGCTTCAGATCTCAAGACACGTTGTTGCTCAAAGCGATGCCTTTGAAAGAAATCTGGCCAACTATGTAATAGCAGAAGTCATCCCAACTGAATTGTAAAAACAAATAGAACTTGCGAAATAAGTTTATTATATTTATAGTAATTTTTTATTCTTCATTTTGTACAATAAAGTCATGAACCAGCATCAGCTGATTTCTTAAATTTCCTTCGTTTTCTTCAGGCACTAAATTAAATGCCCATGAATTCCAGTCACATCATAAAATGCCTAAACTCAGTAGTAATTTAGTATAATGGCTAAATTTCTTAGGCATTTAATAAAATGCCCGAATTAAGTAATTGCAGGTAACATATATATATATATATATATATATATTATTTCACGAAAGTAATACGTGAAAAATATTTATGATGAATAAAACCACGAAGGAAAGGAAACAGAATGGTGCTTAAGCGCTTTCGTCTAATAACATCCTGAGGAACACTGCAGTAAATAAAGAGTTGAAGACTATATACAGGTTACAAAATATATATATATATATATATATATATATATATATTATAAATATAGAAATAAAAATTGTGGGAGGAGCATACAAATCTGTAAGGAAAACTACCAATTTTAGCACTTTGCCCGAATTCAACACAAGATCAAATTTTATAGTTAAAGCCTGAATGATATACACGTCACCTAAAAAAAAAAAAAAAATTATATATAAAAATAAATTGAAAAATAAAAATTGTAAGAGGAGCATACATATTTATAAGGGAAAACTACCCACGTTTTAGCACTCTGCCCTTCTTGTCCAGATCTTCTCTGAACGAATTCAACACAAGATCAAATGGATTGTTTACAACCAATTTTATAGATAAGGCCTGAATGATATATAGGTCACAAAAAATAAAAAATGAAAAAAAAAATATAAAACTAAATTGAAAAATAAAAATTGTAAGTGAAGCACACAAATTTATAAGGAAACACTACCAAAGTTTTAGCACTCTACCCTTCTTGTCTAAATCCGTTCTCAACGAATTCAAAACAACGGGATCGAGTTGAAAAAGACCTTTGCTCATGTTAAAGTTATTTGTAAGTTGGATAATAGCAGACTCAAGAATATTTCTATTAACAACGTTGTTAGGATTATTCCAATCAATACAGTGGGATAACTCTGACAAATGGACAAAAAAGGCACTGGACGACTGTCCCGTTCTAACGGAATATTGATACTGTTTTACAGGCGTGTGCAAATCCTTTCCTGTCTGAGCAATGTAAAAGGAATCACATTGTTTACAAACAATTTTATAGATAATGCCTGAATTATTGGTAGGGCTATTTTTTACTATGATATTTTTCACAATATTGTTATATGAAAATACTACATTAATATCCAAAAGTTTAAGTACATTAGCAATGCCTAAAAAGCCTGGGAAAAATGGAAGTACTAAAATATTCTTTGACAAAGTGCGAGTGTTATTATTCACAGGATAGAAGGTTCGTTTTGCCTTGTTAAGACAAGATTCCATAAACGCAGGTGGGTAGCACAGATCACTTCCAATACCGTTGATTTTTTCCAATTCGGCATCGATGTATTCTGGACTGGCGATCCTAAGAGCGCGGAGAAACATTGAAGAAAATATGGCCTTCTTAATGGTGGTGGTGTCATGTCCCGAGTAAAAGTGTACGTAGGACAAATTGTTTGTTTTTCCGATAGATACTAAACTTAAAACCTGGGCTTTCCCTATGTACACGCACATCCAAAAACGGGATTGAGTTGTCTTGTTCCACTTCTAAAGTAAACTTAATGGAGGGGACTTGATCATTTAACTGAAGGAGGGAGTCATCCAGGTTGCCAGGTTTGTGGGTTTTAAGAAGACCGCAAAAGTAGGGAAGAGGAGGTGAAGTAGACATGAAAAGCGGAATTAAGTCCTTATGATCTTTGAGAATGCGTTTCAAGCAACTATTGAATGATCTGATGACGTCATTATAAATATTTTTCACGTGCTACTTTCGTGAAATAATTTTCCTATAACGAACACCACGCGTTCCTTCGGCTTGCTGTTCCCTCTCTTGTCTCCGTTTTTGTCCGTGTTTTCTTCTACATTAATGAAGGGGCGTCGGAGAACTTCTTCACTTCGTAACATTTTGGATCGCAAAATTAAAAGTCTCATTCGAAATAGTCAGTGGAGTAAAAAAGCAAGCTCAAAATGTGTTTTGAACCTTTCTTCGAAAAACATTAGTGACGATGCAAAAAGTGCCCTTGGATTTGGTATCTCCTTTTTAATTGTTAAAAAAACCTTCTGATTTACAAATTTGTTATAGTCTTGCTTGTTTTGAAGAACAGTGTAATCTTCCTCAGTCTTTGGTTAACATATTTAAAGGCCTTGTCTATAGTGTTGCGAATAGTACTTACGAAGATAACTTTCCTAAACGTTTTCGCAATAGCCTCTCACAATTAAGAAAAGATGGTGAGCTCCATATTACTAAAGCAGACAAGGCTAACACATAGTTATTATGGACAAAGTGGTCTACATTAGAAAGATGAACGAGCTTCTCCAGGACCCCCGCCACATAGAGAAAACTTAGGAAGAACCCGCAGGATGACGTCATCAAATCATTCAATAGTGGCTTGAAACGCATTCTCAAAGATCATAAGAACTTAATTCCGCTTTGCATGTCCACTTCACCTCCTCTTCCCTACCTTTACGATCTTATTAAAACCCACAAACCTGGCAACCCTATGCGCCCTGCTATTAGCTCGGTGGGCTCTATTACCTATAAACTCTCCAAATGGCTTTTCAAAGTCTTGTCCCCCATTCTCGGAACTATCTCTGATTCACACGTAAAAAATTCCATGGATCTCACTGAAAAATTGAGTAATGTACGCACTGAAACCAACGATAGATTGATCAGTTTTGACGTTTGTTTATTGTTTACAAAAGTGCCGATTGACGATATGCTTGACTTTCTCTCCCGAGAATTACATAAGTACGACCTGCCACTACCTGCACACATGGTTTTGGAACTTATTAAGCTTTGCATCAAAGACTGTAAATTCACTTTCAATAGCGAGTATTATCAACAGGTTTTTGGATGGCCATGGGCAACCCCTTTTCGCCCCTCCTCTCCAATATTTATATGGAGTTTTTCGAAATTACTTACTTTCCGAGAATCCTTGGGGTTGGCATCCCATGGTTGCGGTACGTCGACGATATTTTGTGTATCTGGCCCATGAATCGTGACCTGGATGACTTCCTCCTTCAGTTAAATGATCAAGTCCCCTCCATTAAGTTTACTTTAGATGTGGAACAAGACAACTCAATTCCGTTTTAGGATGTGCGTGTACATAGAGAAAGCCCAGGTTTTAAGTTTAGTATCTATCGGAAAATACAAACAATTTGTCCTTCGTACACTTTTACTCTGGACATGACACTACCCTGTTAAAAAATCAACTTTTTCTTATTTTCATAGGTTTCTGTACTTTTTCCCATGCTTTTTGACCTGAAAGGCCGAAAATCACAACCATTTTGACCTAGGTTGTTGGGAAGCATTGCCGCATGGAGCTTTAAGTTTTCTGCCTTGAAATCGGCCAAAAGCACCAGTTCCGGGGTCCCTTGAATCATGTTTTGCACTATAACTTTTTATCTAAACAAGATAGAGCAACAAAATAGGCACCAAATTAAAGTGTTTTTAATCCTCTTTCTAACTTATACAATTATGATAGTCTTGGAACAAGAAATGGCACATTGGTACATACAAAGATTTCAGAAATATCACAAAATTCGTTTTCTCACACTCAAGGCAGACAAGGCGCCTTATTCATGACACAAATTTGAGATTAACATTTTGTCACAAGTCTAATCGATCAAGAAGTGAAAGCATTACATGATGATTAATTTCATAATGACATTTACACAGTCAGTTGTTGAGAGTTTGTTTCTTGAAGCTGTCAAAGCGGCGTCTGTTGAACTCCACAGCTTGAAGGAGATAGTCCCTTTGCTTGGCATCTGTTGTTATGATATTTGCAAAGTCGCTCATCATCTTGACACCACGTTCAGCAATGTCATTCACCGCTTTCAGATTCTTAACATAGTCCAACGCTTTTCTGTAGTCCTCATTCTGTGGCCAAGACGTGACAGGTTCCAGAAGCCACTCGGATCCACTGTTCAATGTGTCCAGCAGGAAATGTGATTCTGGGCCAATGAGATCAACCAGGGTGGTCTTAGCTGTGACTCTCTGGAATAGAGGCTTTCCTGTTCTGAAGCTGTCTGGCTTCTCAGTGGCATGTAACTGGGCAGCAATGTCGTGCTTCAATGTGTCACTCAATCTACTGCTGAACAGGGCAAATGGCACGACTTCCTGCGTCAGGTACCATTTGTGGTTTTCCATCTTATTAAGTACTGCATCAGCAAGCTCTGGGTCAGTTTTATTGTACTTCAACATGTCCTGGATTAGACTTAGATCATTCACGGGAGCATCTGCAGCAGACATTGACATCATCCATACAGGAGTGTAGAACAGCGCAAGGAAGGTGTTGAGTCTTTCCAGCTTTGATACAGTGTCTTCGTCGTACTCAAGTTGATCTGCAAACATCAGCATTTTCATGGAGTACAGGTTTCTGGCCATCCATCTGGCCTGATGAATGGCGCCTGGTCGACTCCAGTGAATACCTCGAGGAGGCGTTCCTCCAAGAACAATGACTGTCAGTTCAGCCATTTCCCTGTAGTCGGCTCTTGGAAGCCTTTCTGCTGTTAGAATGTCTTGGAGTATTTCTTCACTGTTCTTCTTCTTTTCCTTCAGCCATTTGCTGTTGATAGCCAGCATCTTTGGGTTTTCCTTGGACAAGTCCGTCCAAACATCCTTCAGATGCTCAAACCAGGGATTATGTGGCCCCTTCACCTTCCCAAACAGCTTCTCCCAAACTGCTCCTACTAGGATTTCCAGGATGTGATGTCGACAGGCCAGATAAAACACCTTTTGTTCAGCATTTTCTCTAGCAGTTTGGCAGCTCCTCTGTGAACTCCACTGTTACTGGATGTAGTGTCAAAAACAAGGGCAGTAACATTATCCGTAAGTTCCCATGTCTCCAGTAAATCCATTGAAGCCTCAGCCTGAGCTGTGCCAGAAGAATTGTCGATGACAGTACTCCCAATAACTTTCCTTCAGTGTATGAAGGTGGACCAGACACTAGCACAGCTAAAGTCTCTGAGGTACTTCCAGGTTCACTGCCCAAGACATCTTTGAGCAACTTTCCATCCCAGTGTAAGGCAGCGTACTGTGGGGCTTTTTCACAAAACTTGGACATGTGACTCTGGCTGATATTATACCTGGACAGCATTCTGTTGCGACGTGTTGTTGAGGTTGAGATGACGAAGTTATCCAGATCAGCCCCTCCAGCTTTCAAGGTGGCAGAAACCATGGCAGTAACTTGATTGTCTGATAAACCAAGACGATCAGC